>JAWQUT010000041.1:2541817-2552957 GCA_033807755.1 Ellobium chinense
AATAATATAATAACAATAATAATAATAATAATAATAATAATAATAAAATAATAATAATAATAATATTAATAATAATATTAATACTAAAATACTACTAATAATAATAATAAGAAGAAGAAAAATAAGAAGAGGAAGAAAAAGAAGAAGGAGAAAAAGAAGAAGAGGAGGATATACTGCAGTGTGTAGCATTGGTTCGATTCGATTGTTCAATAGGCTCAATTAGGCCGACCGAATTATCCAAACATGGCCAAAAAATCACGGACATAGACTACAAACACACACTCACACAGACTAGAACAGCATCTTAAATTATGTCATGGAATCTGTCAACAGCCACGAAATGTTATTTTGCCTTTGGAGTCCCCTTACTTATGATAGGTCCACTGTTTTGCCCCACATATTCTCCAATTCACTACATAAAGGCATCTAACAACAGCCGTAAGACCAAGACAGCTCTTGTTCTCATCCACAAACATTTTCCAGCCTGAATCTCCAGGGACCGGCAAGCCAATTTGAGTAGCCTGGATGGTCCGATTAAGGCTTTACGATTTATTGCATGTTTTGATTTGCGTAATGCCGTGAGAACTATGATCGAGCATCGGCGGCAATAAAGCTCTTTTATAAATGCCTGTCACTTACAGAAGTGCATTGATCAGTCAGTTTCATAGTATATTTTGAGGACTTACCAAATTACTTGGACCTGACCTTCCTTCATTCAGACGCTGAAGTACAAGTGTTACTAATTACAGGGCATGGTGTGCAACTGCACCTCCTCTGAGAAATGATGACCTTCACCTTAATTACTTGGCTGGGGAATAGCTACATAATCACACAGGCGGTTTCTGCCTCAGAAATAAACATAATTATACAAACCATACACACACCCAAATACAAACAGATGGTCAAATGTACAGGTTGAAAATAACATGCAGATGTAAATAAAACGTCCAAATAGGTATATATAGTGAAATAGGGGACTGGAAATTCAGTAAGGAGCAGACATGAAGAGTATGGCTGAAAACTAGAAATGCGAGGAATATAGTTTTAAGGTGGCGTAAACTCTGAGGGCGTTGGCTTGAGATGGGTGTCGAGTGAATGAAGGTAGAATCCAAAATGGAAGAGACTGACTAAAAAATACCAGTAGACAGGAGAGAGTGGCTAAGGAGAGTGATCAAAGATAGACGAGGAGTGTGAGGGAGAGCTATTTTATATAGAGTTACGGAGAACAACTAAACTGAGCTAAAGTTATACAGTATTGCAAGTGTGAGAAGAAGTGACCAAATATGGATTACAGATAGAAAGGAGAGTGACTAGATTAGTAACTGAGTACGATAATGAAGGAGTGTCTCGTAACATAAATGTGGTACAAGAAAACCGGAATGCTATTTAACCTCTTCGCCAAGTCATATTTTTATGCACCGATGGGCGACTTCACGCAACTTTCGCAGCTAATGCTGTCCCTAACCCTAAACCAAGCACGCAAACGGAGAGTCCCAGGATATTGCTGGTGGGAATTACGACTTAGAAAGTGAAAAATAAACAAATAGCAGAAAGTATTTAAGACTGCAAGTTGAAAAGTGACTCCTCACTTAATTCGTTTGAAATATGTGATCTGAGTTTGGCGAAAACTTGTTCTCGCTAGTTTTCCAGAGCTTCTGAGCCAGCATTTGCCGCCCATCAGGCGGGGTAAGTAACTAATTCCTTCAAATTAGCTGGGGCGCCGGGAAGGGAAGGCATGCATAATGAACTGCAAGCGGACACCTCACAAATAGGTAGCGGTAATTGACCACCACCAGAACTTCTGAAATTCCTGAAAGTATTGGCTGATCCCGTCGGTTTCTAACATTCCATCCACTCTCACTATGATGTTGCCCATGATCAGTGCTCCTTCCCCCCACCTCTCGCTGTAATAGAATACCCTCTGAGAATCACGTGACTATGACATAATGCTTTCTACTATTATTAACTCATACCACCTCCCTAACCTCGAACATCTTGTTAAAATTTACAATGACAAATAAGTTCATCAGCAGTCATAGGCAATAATTAATTTGCCATCATTGGTTAGAAGAGATAACCTGCTTACCAGAGCCATTAAACGGATGCTGCCTAATTTCTAACAATGAACTTTCAGTATGCATCAATGAGTTCACCGATCAGTCGTTCATTAGCAGGAACATTAATCGGAATTTGATTCGTTACAGAATTCTGCCAGATGATCGGGAGAAAATTCTAACATGGAGAGATTCTCCTCCCATATCTGCCCCATAACACTGTTTGTGATGCACCAGAAAGATATCTTTCAGCGTGGAATGTCTTCAGCCACCGCACCCAAGCCACAGTTTTGTGACAAAATTACATTATATTTCTTCTACTCAATAGCAGTCCAGGCAATGCGCATCTGGCTCACAAATAATATCATTATCGCATGGCGACAGTCAACAGTGGCTTCTTTCATGGCTCCCTGGCTTAAAAGTCTACGTAAACAGATGTCTTCCACCAGTCGTGCTCCAGACGACTGATCAATCAAAGGATATTTTCTGTTTCTCATAAATAAACTTTTGACGGATACGAACACAAAAACAAAAAAACGATATGTAGTCTTCCAAGCGTTGTAGCTGTCGCTTTTAAACATTTGGCGTTTCTTGCCTCTTAATATGCGCCAGAACAGTATTACGGTCGAAGAATATACATTGCGCTTTCTCACTGTAGCTGAGGCCTTCCTTTCTAAATGCCGGTGTAAATGCTGTTTTTTATGGTAATGTGTACAAAATACAATGGGGATGGAACTACAGTGACTTGCTTGTCCAGTGGTAAAAGAATAAATTGATTGCTTATACTAGATACAGCTTCTTGCTCATAAATAACACTTCAAAAACAACAACAAGCAAACTTTTGACCGCCATTGCTGCATCTCGGTCGCACACTAAAGAAATGTGAAATTTCAGGACCTGTAAATCAAGGTTTATTGTATTCAATGAATTCTGTGACCTTGCAAAAGCTGTCTATGACATACAAATGTTTATCTTAGGCATTCCACATGGGAATAACAGCCGTCTCTAAAATTGCGTAACCAGTAGTCGGCAATTAGAGTCCAGTCGCCATATCAGTGCTTTTTCCTATAGAGTTGTTGGGTCAATTTTCACATCTATTCATTATCACACATTCAAATCTGTCTTAAGAGAGGTTCCTAACATGCACCATAATTATGATATATTAACACCTTAAAAATGCATCATACTGAAGCAGTTTGCTCTATGCTCGTTTATGCTACTCACAAGGTCCACATTCAATATATGAGCAGAGGGTCTTCAAAGGGCCTTCACAACAGTATCAGGCCTATAATTTTCTGTTATGATAATCTTTATAATGAAGAGACTTCTCAAGACTTTAAGCAATACCGATACCTTAGTGAGACCTAATTAGGAGTTCCTCCTCAGCCTTCTTTCTGCGTACCATCTAACGATATCAATTCAGAGTGCTAGCTTTTAATCTGAAATTCTCAGTGTACACTCACTTTCTTTGGGATAATAGTTCGGGACATCTAATTATACTTAAGCACCGTGTATTTTCATGTGGCTTAACTATGTTATTTACCCATATCTACTTCCAGACGAAGGTAAATAAGGATGATCAAAAGAGATCTGCAAACTTCCTTATTCAGTGAACTTGGAACACCGATGGTAAGTAAAGAGAATGTGGTTTCACTTCCTCTTGCCTTCAAGAGCGTAGATTAGGCTAGTATCTTGGTAGGCATTCTCGGGTGTGCGTCTTTTTGTGTCTGGTGTGTTGTAGATAGGCCTTTGCGTCTTTTGTACCAACATTTCTTAGTGAGTTGGCAAACGTCTCCCGTTGTTTCCGGGAACTTTGCACTATGGGTAAAACTTGCTTATCCTGATGACCACAGCCACGGAGCCATTTGTATTCCTCTCTTCCACTCTCCCACCCCTTCCCATCCTCTCTCCCTACTCGCATGCGCGAGAGAAGATTTCTGCGATTTAGACGTTTAATCGCTACAACTACTACAAAAGAAGACATTGACCTGTTGACATCAGACTGATTGAACGAGATACTAAGATACCTTGTCAATGGGCAGTCTACATCCGAATCGTTAGCTCCAAAGTAAGCAACAAGATTGTCAGGAGAACAATGTCTATGGACGCAAATGGCGTGTCAAAAAATATTTGGTAGTTACGAAACTGATGAAATCAAACACTTGAAGCATAGTAATGAGGAGATCCAAATGTAATGTGATGTCATGACAGACACATGATCCTTGAATAAACGCTATCTCTTTGGTATCATAAGCTAGAAGTAGGCGTGACCCATATAATATGTAATATAGTATGTGATGATATTCTATGGTGTAAAAGAGTTTTATTTACCTCCAGATGCTCTGGAATTTTGGTAATGGATGTCTGTGTCTTAGTAATGGCAGGTCACATCTATTAAACGTCAATGAGCAGAGTAGGCTGATGTGTATGACATTAGAGAGATAGAGAGAGAGACGAAACAAGTCAAGACTACCCTCGTAGCCACTTTACTGATACAGCCTACAAAACGCAGTTGGTAGAAGCATAACGTATTCATTCTGTGTCATACTTTCCGATGGATAAACTGCATTCTGGTTTCCTTTCGAAGACAGCGGAAACGTGGTGAGCCAGTGAATCCACACCGACTAATCTCAGATTCAGATTCAGACTGCGATTCATAAGTTTATTTTCCATTATAACAATTGGGAAAGAAGTGAGGTTATTGTTGTATTGACCGGTATATTGTTGTGTTGACAGATGACGTGTTGTACTAAAGGGTGTGTTGTTGTGTTGACAGATGGCGTGTTGTACTAAAGGATGTGTTGTTGTATTGACAGATGGCGTGTTGTACTAAAGGGTGTGTTGTTGTGTTGACAGATGGCGTGTTGTACTAAAGACTGTGTTGTTGAGATGACAGATGGCATGTTGTACCAAAGGCTGTGTTGTTGTATTGATAGATGGCATGTTGTACTAAAGGGTGTGTTGTTGTGTTGACAGATGACATGTTGTACTAAAGGTGTGTGGTTGTGTTGACAGATGACTCGTTGTACTAAAGGGTGTGTTGTTGAGATGACAGATGGCATGTTGTACCAAAGAGTGTGTTGTTGTCTTGACAGATGGCGTGTTATACTAAAAGGTGTGTTGTTGAGATGACAGATGGGGTTTGTATTAAAGGATGTGTTGTTGTGTTGACAGATGGCGTGCTGAACTATAAGGTGTGTTGTTGTGTTCACAGATGGCGTGTAGCACTAAAGGATGTGTTGTTGAGATGACAGATGGCATGTTGTACCAAAAGGGTGTGTTGTTGAGATGACAGATGGCGTGTTGTACTAAAGGGTGTGTTGTTGTGTTGACAGATGACATGTTGTACTAAAGGTGTGTGGTTGTGTTGACAGATGACGTGTTGTACTAAAGGGTGTGTTGTTGAGATGACAGATGGCATGTTGTACCAAAGGGTGTGTTGTTGTATTGACAGATGGCGTGTTGTACTAAAGGTGTGTGGTTGTGTTGACAGATGGCCTGTTGTACTAAAGGGTGTGTTGTTGAGATGACAGATGGTGTGTTGTACTAAAGGATGTGTTATTGTGTTGACAGATTGCGTGCTGTACTAAAAGGTGTGTTGTTGAGTTGACAGATGTCGTGTTGTACCAAAGGGTGTGTGATTGTGTTGACGAGTGTCTTGTTCTGTTGACGGGAGTCGCTGACAAGGATTTTTATGCAAACATCGACCACTCTCTACCCGTGGAGACGAGCCGTTAGATCAACTCGAAGCTTCGCAATTGCTCCACCTGTTAAAATAGATTAGGTTCTGAGTTCTGGCTTGCTTGAGTGCATTATGTTCCCAAGTCCAGACCTACTGCTGGGGGAACAGCTTGCTCACCCCATGAAGCCATGACAAACACAGCGCGATTATGTATGCAGAACTTCGTCTCGTGGCATTATACTACATTATTTTAGATATTTTGCTATAGTCTGGCTTCCAAAGTGATGATTGATGGATAATATTATGGAAAATTTCAGTCAAAACTGTCTCTGATGGTACTGCTTCCGAGAATATTTTCATAAGAGTGATGATGCTTGCATCTGTACAATTTTATTAGCAGTGGAAAAAAAAAATTGAACTATATAAATATAATATATAGAGAGATGGAGTCTATCAATCTATTAAAAGAATGATGTCACAGGACTATGAATTACGACAGACCTATGTTTAAAAAAAAAAAGATGGAAAGGGGTAAGGGTGTAGGGCAGAGGGAGAATTTCATTTCAGCGTCTCTTCGAGGAGCAGACTTGAAATGCATCTGACTGGCTGATTACAGAGCTGAGTTTTTCTTGGTAGACATTTGCGGTAATGTTTGCTTACACCGCACATTTGTTTACATTCCTCTCTGCCTATTATAATACAGTTCTAGCATGGACACCGACTGCTACATGGAGTTCCTTGTATCATTACTCTGGTGCGATAGCAGTAAAATAAATGAATTCGTAAGGATAAACGGGTAGAAAACCCTATGCAAGATTTGAAACACTGCAATGAAAGAGCGTCAACCATTTACTTTCGTCCCACTATGGTATTTACTCCCGTTTCATGAATGGGACCCTGTGTCTGTCTGATCGTCTGTCTGTCTGTCTGTCTGTCTGTCTGTCCCTCTCTCTGGCACACATACACATGTGCGCTCGCAAGCACATTTTCTGTCCTGTTACGCTCAACACGCAAGCAAGTCTAATTCAGTTTTCCCCACTGCTACATGCTCCATTAATCAGCTTTGCCCAGTCTATATATGAGTTTAAATTGTTGAAAACTGGTGCCATCATTTTAAATCTTACATCTTTGGTAAGCAGACATTGACGCTAAATCTCTTCTACCGAATTTCATGTAGGTTGACGGCTCCGATCAAATTTTAAGTTCTGAGGTTTCAGGGTTTATCGCGTTAGAAAATAGCGTGCCGTGCCCCTGGTCCAGTCGTTTTAAAATTTCGAAAGGACTTCATGAACGCAGATGGGCGGTCTTCGGAAAAGGGTACATTGCCTCTGTCTGGCTTAAATATAATTTACTGATAACTTTCTTGGTTTACTCACGGTTTGGTTCTTAGTTATCAAATGAGTGATGGATGGATGGATGGATGGATGGATGGATGGATGGATGGATGGATGGATGGATGGATGGACGGATGGATGGATGGATGGATGGATGGATGGATGGATGGATGGATAGATGGATGGATGGATGGATGGATGGATGGATGGATGGATGGATGGATGGATGGCAGCTTTAACGACCACCGCATTCAGTTTCTTTTAATAACTTTCTCGGCTAAATTTTGATGCCCATTCATATCTGTTTTGTGATTTTATCGTTTTGTAGGATGCTGTTAAATATAAAAGAATGAAGATGCAATATTTCCAGTAAGCCGGTTTTAACAGAAGCAATGATATAGGTCTAATGGTGATTTTTCATTTACAGGAATCGGCTGAATCGGAGTATAGTCAGTTTTAGTCGTTACTGTGCAGGTAGAGATGAAGATCTTTAAATGTGGTGACAAAACTGGAGGTTTACAATGGCGAATTTAGGAAGTTCGCTACAGAGGAGCGAATGCTCGTGTGTCAGGGAGGGCAACTGGGGCATGAGTATGGAGGAAAGGAGCTAGGGTGGCGCGGCCATGTCTTGATGCGAGTTTTGCGTGCATTCCATACAACGTATTGACTTGCAACATCGATTTTTGACACGAGGCGGAAAAAAAAAAGCGGCTTGCTTCAATTTTCGGTAAGAACGGAGAAGATAACTCATCTGCCAGGAAGGCAAATAAGGAAAAAAACTTGACTTCACCTGACCACTTGCATTTTAAAGTCATCATTGTGGAGCCGTCATCGATAAGTCGGTAGTTATAGACCTTGTTCACACGGCATGCTATTTCCCTATCTACTGTGATGTTTTGACGTGGAATAAAATGCAAGAATACAAATAAGCATCTTATATATCCCATTGTTCGATAATAGTCGACTAGGTATAAAAAATAATACACTAATTGAATTGTTTGTTTTGCCAACCATGGCCCGCTAGTGTACCACTATAGGGCACAACTTTGCCTTCTCACTGGCTTCTTTGTTTCACCCATTTTGAATTGTCCCGTATACTGAGGATCAGGATTCCTACTTAGTATCGTTCCCTCGACCACTTCTCTTCACACCATTATAGCCATTGTGTGCGTGGCGGTTTTTATCGTTTGCCATATTGAGCTTTCTACAGGGTTTTAAAAGTTAATAGAATTTAATAATTTTAAATAATGATCATTATTGCGTACCTCCTTGTAATCACTAACCGTTACGTAGATAGATATGACTATGGGCGCTCCCGATCAGGTGCACAGGCATTAAACGGAAGCGGGATGGGAGGAGAGAGCTCAGACTATAATTAGTATAATATGGTGCTCCAGTTTTGAGGGCTAAGGATGCGTAATCTGTGATCACCGATTGTGATCACTTTATCCATCAAGTTTTCTCGTAAGTGAGGTTTCTTCTGTATCTGAAAGTTTCTGCCAGATAGATTCAATTTTAAGAATGTTACCCTATCTACAGTAGACACGACGTATTCTGTCTTGAACATCCTGTAGTATACAGCCATAGTGGACACATGATCCAATGGATGAAAATTTCACTACAGTGGATGTCGATCAAACCAAAATCGAAGGGACCGAACAGATCTTTCTGGATTAATCGTAATGTGGGTTAAAAGGAATCTCTGTTTATACAGTACCAGCAAGGCAGAATACGAAAAAAGTAGGGACTTTTATATGGCCTAAGTGTTGCGTTATAATACTGAATATAGGATGACGATGCGTGCATCTGTACAGTTTTATTAGTATTGGATAAAAATAAACAAAAAATGAGAGAGAGAGAGAGAGAGAGAGAGAGAGAGAATACTGGGTCTTTAAAATCCATTAACAGAATGATGTCACTGGGCTATCAATTACGACAAAAATGGAAAAGGATAGGTGTGGGGCGACGTTCATTTCAGCGTGTCTTGGAGGAGCAGACTTAGCATGCATCAGATCGGTAGCCTATCACTGGCTATCGGAGAACTGGAAGATGCACATTCAATAAAAACGAGATCAGCAGACCTTGCCACTGGCTGTAGTAGGCCACTTTTGAGTGTCTGCTTAAAAATGCATGAAGAATGGAATTACTCGTCTGTTCCTGGCGATCGCTATCTGCGAAAGGAGACACATTGGTACACAGCCACCAATCGTTCGGAAAATGCTCACACCAGCGGACATACTTCCTGACAAACTCTCTAGTCGCGGATTTGTGTCGACAGGCCAGTTTAAACATTTAGCATCAGGTCATTATGAATCAAATATGTGTTACATCATATGACTGAACATTAAAACAATCGTTTAAATGGTATTCGAGCCATTTCTTTCTCGGAAAAAGCAAAATGAGCTCACAAAGACTATATATAAAATCTCTTGGATAAAGCAGTTTTTGGGATTTACCGTCTACGGTTTAAGCGACTTCTACTGTTTATTCGTTAGGTCTTGCAAAGTAGTATAATTAGTATAACTTCGGCGAATAATGCCTTTCACTAATACAAGATCAAAAGTTGTCAGCATGACATATGATATTATTCTTATTTCCATTATGGTCAATGTACTATTCATATCATCGTCGTCATCAGGAAAGATAGAGAAAGGTAGAAATTGCTGAGAAATTTCAGAGTATAATCTGTGTTTAATTCATGGACAACATTGAATGGACATTTCGAGGCAGACTCTTCCTCAAGCTAAAGATGAATAAACAAAAAAACAATATTTAATAAAAAATTATTTCAAAAGACTATCCATCATCCACATCATCCTTGTAAAATGAGCGAGATTTCAAAAGACTTCTTCACACCGATATTTTTTTAACAAAAAAAAATATAGAATAGCTAAAATGTCAATCCAGAGTTCTAACCGTTTTTGCAGAAGCCTTTTTCAGTACAAAGTAAACGATCATCGTGATCGACAAAGAGGTATCGACATCAAATTACAATGTGTGCGCGGTAAGTCAGGTCACCCTTGACATCCATCCCATATCCCGCCGTGCCCCATCTCGTTTAAGATTTGCAAAGCCTAAACTGATAATATATGGGAAGCGAAGACAGAGAGGAGACGGCTGGCCGCGCACCATCTTGTTTACAACGACGTTGGATTGAGTAAAGAGATGAATAAGTTCATTTCGGGGTTCCCTGAACGATCAAAACTGATTGCATCGATTGTTTAACCCAATACAAAAGCGAGCAGCAGCTAAACAAAAGCGTCGATGACATTGTAAAGAGATTTATGTGGATTAACAACTGGCATGATTAAATGCGCGAGAGCAGCGGTGCCGCTAATACCTGCTCTGTCTGCTCACGGACATTGCTCTGGAGCCAACTCATTCGGCTATAGCTTGTGAGTCTATTGATGGCATTCACGGTCATGTTGACAACATTAATGACCGTGTAAAACACAATGGCATAAGCCCATCAATAAGAACCATTCAGATGAAAAGGGTTGGTTGGAGGGCATATCGTGGACGAAGTTGAAGATCAAGAAGTTCAAGAATTAGGATCCGACGCTTTTCTGTCCATAAGAATATGTGTGACAACAGCAAACCATTTGTTCCAGGCGAATAAATTGCTAAAACCTACATAAACCTACATAATTTTTTTTTTATGAGACCAAAGAAATCGAAATAAATATATTCTTTGAAATTCAGGCGGCCAACAGACCCGCTTTGGTGCCATGGAGTTGCTCCTAAAAAAATCATGTTCTTATAAAAGCCTTCATTAGATGGATAAGTCTGGCTTCTGTTAGAATACCGAGATATGGGGTAAGTACTTCATTTATCAACACAGTCTATATGTCTAGATCATGGTTGGTATACATCAGCACAGGATTTGCAGACGACTAGAGAAACTGCAAAGATTATTCTATACGCAAATGTAGTTATAGATTTTTTGATAAAGGCGAACGATTCATCCACAGAGACAAGCACTAGTTGTAGATTGCATCTTCATCTTGGGTAGAGGTGGGGGTGGGAGTAGAGTAAGAAGTGTCATTTCCTACTTGAGCTTGTCTTATATA
>JAWQUT010000041.1:2553869-2566818 GCA_033807755.1 Ellobium chinense
GCGGGGGGGGGTTGGAGTTGGAAAAACAAACGTGAAAGACATTCCATGGAGATGGTGCCATAACTTGCAGAAGTTAGCAGAAAGAGAAAATTAAACTAGGGTAATTTCACAAGCAGTGCACTCTAGTGTCTACCTGTCATACAATGAGAAATAGGTAGCAGCAGAACCTCGCCTTGACAATTCCACACTCTTAAAAGCTTAACAGAAGAAAGTGGTCATGCAGTGCCTCTTGGGTATCTGCTAGATCCGCCCCTGTTGTCTTTCTGTCTGTGAGTTCGAATAGCCCATTTTCTAGCATTTCATCCAAAATTTACTTTAAACTTCAAGGACAATTCAAGCGTGTAAATCTGCAAATCTGAGAAATTATATCTTGGCAAGTCATTTTTTTCTCACACAAAAGGAAATTGCTTGTATGTATGATAAGAATATAGTATGTCTCATTAATTCCCCCAACCATTGAAAATCAACTGTTTATTTGCCCTATTTTATAGTCATCCCTCTAGCCAATACATTGTTTTCTCTACGGTCACTTACAAGAAATTCTGCACTGTAAGTCTTCTTTAATAGTCTACGGTATTCAATGAGCTTATTAAAAATGATGTTTAAAATATAGGTCTTTCATTTCGTTCTCGAGCTACAAAGCGGTACATCGAGAGGTGTAAACAAGCTAACTAGTATCCTTAACAAGCACTCCGCACCGAAAATCACACCGAAACCAAAGTAAATGACCCAAACTTCAGGTTTAGTTTACAAAATCAGGAGAAAATGCAAACTAATTCGCAGATAGGTTCACAAATCTTGAGCACAGTCTGCATAATATGTTCAGAGGACAGATTTTTGAACTGTCTTCCAAAGGCATATTATTATAATCGTTTTCATCCAATTAGGAGTCTCTACACACGTCCCTTCCACAAGAGAAGAAATGGAAAAGATTAAGAAAGAAATACAGTCTATTGTACTAGGTCATCGCTTTACCACGTGTGCAATATGTCACTCCCTCCTCTCTCTCCCCCTCCTCTTCTTTTCTTTTTTCTTAATCCCGCATTTCTTCGTCTCTCTTTGGGGACTCTCTGACTCTCGGGACTCCCCTGCAGAGGGAAAAGGGGGGCAGGGGGAGGGGGAACTACGAGGTGCTAGTTAGGGCACTTATCGGACTCGTCTAGTTTTCGTTTCTTCTCCTCTCTTTGAGGGGCTTTCTGACCCCCCAGGACTCCGTGCATTGGGAAGATGAAGGGGATTCGAAGTGCTAACTAGGGCACCTACAGGACTCGTTTCTCTTTTTATTTTTTAAGTTATTACGGTAAATACATTTGGATCCACGGAGAGAGTCCAGAAGAGAGCGTTCCAATGTACAGAGCTATTTAACCGTAATTGCGAAAACAGACTATCAAGCAAAGTCATAATATTCCTTCTGCAATGTCCTTGGATGCTTCAAAGTTTGTCACAAAACTATAATTTTACAAAGGTTATCATTATTTTATTTTACCATTTGACATTTGAAACAGTTTATACCTGCACGAATATTATTCCCTCTCTTTTCTCTGCCCCCCTTCTTTGGCTAACCATGTTCTCTCGCTGTCCCGAGGTTAAAGAAACACATCTGAATCTAAAAGATTTAGGACTGGGATAGATTCTGTCATTCAGTTGCTCTCAGCCTTCCTCCACTCTCATCCCTATTATTCTCTTGTCCTCCTAGAATTCCTGGTCGTTTATCTAGTTTGTGATCTGATTTCCCAGGGCTCGGGAGGAACAACCCTGTGCAGGCTGTCTTCATAATGCCTGTGACACAAACGCAACTCTGGTAATATATCGTGCTTTAAGTTGACACTATCCTTGCAGTGCAACATGTTTTCTCGAAACGAAATGTTAGCAAAAGTTTAGACAATTCAACAACGAGAGATTAATCGAACTGTCGCGACATAAAAGAACTTGATTGTCCGTAGCCTAGATAATTATTATTTTAGTTTAGAAATATCGGTAAGCAGAGGATGCTACCACCAAACCTGGTAATATTGAAAGTTCTGTGTACCATTATTTCACACTGGAAATATTAAGTTCGTACTGGTCTGTGTGGTAGTGAGTTTTAATGTGCGAATATCTAGCAATTTAATTCTCAGTTCGCCAATGTGATCTGCCATTAATTTTGTGATCTTCAGATGGAGTGCGCGTTTGTTTCATGTAACACTTACAAACGGAGTATAGCAATGTTCTTTTGAGACTGAAATTACCAGAAAAAGAGGATGGTTTGGCAGTGACGTCGCCATCGACCTCTTCCGTCGTGGAAAGCTCTTAACTCATTGCCAGAGACGAGGATTGCGTTTTTGCACACGGTATTGCCACTGAACTCTTGTTGAACCCTGAAACTTTGATGTCACAGGCAATATCTTATATATTCCCGCTGAGGGCTTGATGTAGGGTTAGGGGTAGTTAAGAGTAGGGTTAAGAAGAAAACAAACTTGGGACATTACCATTGTCTGAGAACTTTCTTATGTGTGCTTTCCCGTTAATAATCTTGTCCCAAACCCTAAACCAGGGTCTAGACAGGAGTGTCCTGTTATACTGCGCATTAGTCAAGCGGGCAGATATACGCCGTGCCGGCATAAATTAAGATTTTATTTTATGCATGAATATGGAGCAATATCACGGGACTCTCCCAATAATCTATGCTCATGCCTAAGAGCAGGGGTCAAAGCCGGAAGTTCAGCAATTTTGTAAACAAAATCAAGAGGCTAACCCCTCCCCCCTCACCCTCCCCCCTGTTCCGAGTTTACGTCGTGTGCATATATGCGCTGTTTCTAAAGGTTCTGTATAATCTACGAATATGTCTAGATGGATCCCAGATAGGTCCCAACTGGGCTTCTTCCGAAGGATTCTTCTCCTCCAGGCACCATGCAGACCGACTGAACCGCTCATAGATCTCCAGTTCTGTCGGTCCGTTATCCACCTCAGCATTTCTCCAGTGCTCTGTGAACCCATCCAATGTGATAGTCCATCCAGAATTTTCTGTCTTTGTCTTCCTCTACTTCGTATACCAGTTGGTTTTCTAGTTGTTACCAAAGACTCTAGCAATATTCTCCTCAATACACATCTTATGATTTTTGCTTGTTTTCTCCTGACTGTTGTAAGTATTTAATTTTTATTATTAATTTGCTTTCTTTTAGACCTGTGCACATATATTTTCCTTTTTGTCCATGATAATTTGAGCTTTTTTCTTACGAATCCCACTTTCGTGGCTTCCGGGGATTTTTGATATTGTTTGTTAATGATCCAAGTTTCACATGCATATAATGAAATTTTATTATGTTCTTTTACCGACTTGTAATGACCATTAAATGGTCATCAATTTGCCAAAGTGCAGTGCGTTTCATTTTCTGGAAATTTTTATTTGGCCTAATCTGCATTTTACTTCTCATCAGCGTCTTTCATCCGCTTTTGGTCAAATCCCTATCTAGACTATTTAAATTTAATTATGGTATTTGATGTTTAACGATGATGGTGATTTTGCAGTTTGCATGTGCCGACTTTCTGATTGTTACAAATGTTTCTGATTTCCTCTTAGTAATACTCAAAACTTTCTATCACTTTAAAAAAACAGAGTCCAGTAAATTTTGTACATTTTCTTTTGTTTCAACAATAATGGCAGTGTCGAGTGCCTAACGCAAGTTGCTGGCATCATGACTGTATGACTACCAGGTGCTGCATAACAGTTTTATCATACAGGAAAACAAATCTGGGGGACACAGATCCCTGTCTCACACCATGTTTTATCTGCTGGAAGTCACTGATTAATTGTCTTTTCGGATCGCTTCTGACTATTCTTTATGACTCCTAGGTCCTCTCCATCAATGTTCAACTCCTTCTGAAGTAATGCTGTTGTGTTTCAGTTGTCATCCATTTTGGTAGAAACAAAAACATTTTTAAGAAACATACGCAAAAATCTTTATTGGCTTAAAGGACACGTTCATTTATTTTTCTCGAAACGTCGATGGCATTTCATGTTATTTTCCCTTTCACAAACCCATATTGTTCTTTTGCTATTTAATATTCCGGATTGACCGTATTCCTCACTCTTCTCAGAAGAATTCTTCACAATATTTAGGTCAAATAACTCATAAAGCTGAATGTACGCGTATAATGGAGTTCACAATCGTCGGCGTTCGGCTTTTAAAGGAATGCAATAAATATTGATTGTGATATTTAAAATGGATTTTTCCCATGTCATCAACTGCGTTTACGTACAAACTTTCTTGTAACATCTTCTCCAAACTTCTCCAAATTATAAACCATGTTAGTTGAGATGTTATCTGGTCCCGCCGCTTTACCATTCTTAAAACATCCTCGGGGCATGTCTCAGTTTCTCTGTCGTGATTGAAAGGCCGTCTGTTTTTTCCTTGATTATTCTTTCTTCATTTATCTCATCATGGTACAATTCACTTTGGAAGGAGAAGCAGCTGAAACTGTCAATTGCTATGCAAATTTAATTCATTGCCACCAAGACAGCATAGTTCTATTCCCGGACCTCTCGCCGAAAGGATTTTGGGCCGAGCAGACCTCTTGCCTACAGACAGTTCGCGGAACAGATTTTTTTCGGCAACTCTTCAGGGGAGGACAGTGAGGTTGTTTTATATGGCACTCTTGTTTTTAAATCTAGGCTTTTGCTTACATTGTATTTTTGAGGAAACTTGCTGCACTGTGAGGCATTAATCGGCTCCTGAGCCAAGTATTGAAAACGCGAAAGGAAATTTCAAAACCAACAAAAATTTCATAGACAGAAACGCTCGACCACAGTATAGTTTGTGGTCAAGGTGTGTTTGCAGTATGTGGTACAAGGGAAATGTATCCTTTTCAATCACTGACTGAGCAATGTGATTACAGGCCTAGTTTGCTAGCTAATTCGTCATTGTGCTGAAATGGGCAGACATAACGTAGACTTGAGTCAAGACTGAAATAAACTTAATGTCAAGTCTGTCATGGCCAGAGAAATGACACGTGCCTATACTTCTGCATTAAATTAGCTTTATATAGGTAGTCCTCTCTCCTGTTCTATTCGTTGAAACCCTTTTTTTCTGAGCTGAAAAAAAAAAACAACACCAAACAGTGATGATTGGCTGTTATAGCAACATCGTGACAAATCTGGGTCTTTTCTCGATCCGGGCGTCGAGGTAGTGGCAGACTTTTCATAATAAACCAGAGAACATCATGATTTGATCACGGGGATGTCGAAGTGACGATCTGAATGACATTTCCTCAAATTGATTCTCAAATACACATGAGGCAACTGGTGACCGATATCTGGTACGTCTTTCCATAATAGACATATAGCGGCATTGTGCCGACGAACGTAGAGGAACTATGTTACTGATTGTGTGACCTCTGCAGTCTCCAGATCTCGAAAAAATAGTGTGGTTCATGTGGTTGATATCCTTATACCTGTACCCAGAAAATGATAGTTTAATTGCTCAGAGAACTGACGAAATAGATCTAGCAGTCCGCCTAAAACTCACCTAGTGATCCTTAGTCTTAATCTTTAAGATTAAAGGAAAAAATACTTAACATCCTTATATTTACTTTTGTAATAGCCATACTTTTACTCTTATACTTCGAGAGTTAACATAAAACATCACTTGTCCAACAAGGGTGTGGTGCCTTTCAATGACCTAGAGATAATATGAACATAGTTTTGAGACTTATTACTCGTGGAACATGAAATGTTCTTTCTTTGACCTTAGACAGCTCCCTGGAAATATTAAACTTTTGCCCTGAAATTACTACATCTGCTGCATACGCCTGTTCACCAGTTGGGAGACTAATTGAGCGGCATGGATGTCTGTTGAATGATACAGTCGGACCATCTGAATTTGGTCAAGCAGTGTAAGGTAAATTAAGAGACATTTGGACATTGAACAAAACTTTTGACGAAATTTAAACAGTATTTCGATCTAGAAAATTTTGACGAAATTTAAACATCCATTTGTTTCAGTTTGTGTGTGTCTAAAAACGTTGAATTTGAATATGTATGGGCACAAAGAAACGTTTATGGCATTTAAACATTCATGTATGCATTGGAAAACTGTACAAAACTTAATTCCGGTCCAAATATTGATGTTTCTAAGGGGCCACAATACAAGTTGAAGTTAAAGGTCATTAACCGAGACTTGGATAGGAAGGTAGCGAGTTCGTTGATCCATGGTCCATGTCCCTTGGCAACATTTAATTACCCTCCCTGTGTAAACGCAATAAGGACCGGTACGTCGCTCCGTAAGAGGAGACTCACCCATGGGAGGGGTTATAACCCTCAAAGCTTGTCATCACATTGGGGGCCTAGGAACACTAGGGGAGGGGAAGCATCAGACATGAAACAACCATCTCAGAAGAAACTCTACCTCCAGCACGAGGCCCAGGGGAAATACGTGGTCCAGAAACAGGGGTTTAGCATCGAAATGTTTTATCTCACAAATAAAGAACTGTAAATATTTCTTGACGTCACTGTAACAAATAGAGAGGATGCGAATAATATGTGTTTCAGTCTGACACACACAAAGCCGTGAATGATGGAATGCTTCATTCTATCAATGTTTTAAATAGACGTTTCCATAAAATCCATTAGCTATGCTGTCCACTTGACTCGATTCATCCTTACGTAGGTTTGCATTCCTTGTTCCATTTTCCGCTTCTCTCCAATTTGCTCGCACTTCGGTTTGTTAGTCTATCCCTCCGTCCGTCGGTCTGTTTCTTCTCACTGTGACCGAGGAAGTAGAGGAACTGTCAACTCTGCTTTTCTCAGTTATCTGGAAAATGTGTCAGTGCAATTTTTTTGCTCAGCTATTACCAGAGAAAAGTTTCACTGAGATAGCAAGAGTCATATTTTAAAGAATATCTTATTAACACCCCGGGACTCAAAACTGAGGGCCTCTGCTTGTGAGCCAAGTGTGCTAACCAGATACACTTCAAGGGCATTAATTTCACAAAGAGTAAATCGTTATATTCCAAACGCTGAGCCGTCGAACATTTCCCCAAACCTGTGTCTGCGATGTTTTGTAAAGACAAATTGGAAACTGGGACCAGGAGCACACTTCCTGCTTGGATTTCAAAGTACTGGGAAACAACGTAATTTTTTATCGCGAGGGACGAAATTAGATCAGCAAGCTGATTGCTTTTTAAAGAAAGGTTCCTTTGACTGGTTAGATCAAATCTGATTTGCAGAATTATAGATTGCTCTAACAAAATAGGATTGCTTTCTCATCTAAACCTAGAGGGAAGTTCTCTTTTAATAAGATGATATGTATGACAAAGTAATTTAGAAGACTTCTGTTTTACTAAAGCTCCCTCAAATATGACACAAACCAAAGGAATAATAATTAATATGAGACATCAGCATCCCGTCCAGTTTGTCAGCGTCTTTCCTTATCCAGTCGGTCCTGTCGAATGTACAATATTTGAGTTTTGCATTAAAATATAAAGGGCGCGACGTTATCGTGACGGCTTCGAATTGTTCCGGAAATAGATATGCAAATGATTCAAAGGAAGTAACTGATTGGCCTAAGCTAGTTGTGGCATGAGTCGAGTTGCCCCGTCGCTCCGTATTGCCGGTTAAATCTGTCTCCCATCTCCCGGTCCCCGCTTAAATCTCTCTCCGAGCTCAGCTGGGACAGAAAGCAGTAGAAAAGAGGGTCATGGGCCACCATTTCTATACATAAAAATCTCCGTCTATAATTTCTTCTCCTGACACTACATTTCTCCCTCTCCTCCTTCCTTTTTCTGAACTTCATTTCTGTCGTCCTGTTCCTTACACACTCATACCACTGAAATCATCCACACACACTCCTACCTCGTTACACAAATTTCCATACTCCCAGACACTGTCAGGCTTACGCACGCCGCTGTCACTCGGGTCGCCTATGTTCTTCCTCGCATTACTTACACGGCACGACACAGAACTTCTAACCTAAGCAGACCTCTGTCTTCTTGTACGATGACGTTAACGTTGTGACGTTGTCGATCTGGTGGCTTCAGGAGAAAGAGTGATTATAAATGACCCGGCAATGTGACTCCGCTACTCATCTCTGATGTCTTTCATCCAGAGAAAATGTTTAGGTGTTTGCAAGTCTTCACATACCGCCAAGCAAGCAAGCAAGCAAGCAAGCAAGCAAGCAACCAACCAACGTCCCAGCGGTGGTCTCACAATACTACATGATCCTCTATTCCCATAGCCCTTCTCTCTTTATACCTCCCACAGCAATTTCTCATTAATTCCCTTTATAATGCACCAGCTGCCCAGACCATAGACCCCATCTCCACACTCTCATTTTTATAAGTATTTCTTGTACTACAGAGGTTCACAAAATGATGAACAAGGTCCTTTTTTAATATATTTTCCTCGTACTAAATGAATTGTTTCCAAATTTTGTATATTTAGCATTTTTTTATAAACATTATGAAATAAACGATTATAAGTAAGTTTCGCAAACATGCATAGTTGAAACTTGAAATGTAAACATTTAAAAAATATAAAAGTGTAGAGGCTTTAAATTAAAGACAATGAAGCAATAATGATAATAGGGTAGAGAGTGAACCATTTTGTTATTGGTATCTGGTGGTAGAATTGCGTCTGTTGGCGCGGACAGTTGTCAAGTCAGTTAAAAGCAGTGTAAAAGGCAGTGTATTTGTTGGACTCGATACCAAAAGGGTTGGGTCCGCCAACCAATCTGCGAGACGTCATGACCACTTCCGTCAAATTATCGATCAAGACACTCTGATTTGACGTCATTGACTTTACCCTTACACACCTATGACTGAGTGTAAAGCAACAAACCTCAGAGTCAGACAACTAGATATTTCATAAATATGGCACCTGATCCTTCCGCAGTATTCACCAGAGAGCCAGTATTATTTATTTTATCCATGTCCTCCTTTAATTTCTGACACTGACATCGGAATCTTGCATATGGAATCTAGTCACGGTATAAATACAAACAAAAGACTGACTGCATGACCTCCTTCATCTTTGTTGATGGAGAAATTCAAAATATTAACAAATTCTCACTGACATTGCAAATATAACAATGTCGTTTTCATGAAATGATGAGAAATGGCCCAATGTTTTATTTTCTTAGAACTTCTTATCTAATACTTACTACAATGCAAGTTAGACACCTGCCCATTCTTAATTTTCTTTTCCTTTTTTCCCTAGTCACCAAAAATTCTGAAACTCTGCAAAACGACATAAACAACACAGTAGATGTGCATATGCGTATTGGTTTACTGGAAAAAAAAAAAAATTCCACACAAGTGATTGCTTTAATCTGCAGATAGCTCTGTCACTCTCTCCATGGATAAGGATGATTCCCATCGCCTGCCGCAGTTCAAGTTTTTTTCTTTCTTTCCAAGGCATTCATGTGTTGTGCGTTTCGGTGCTTGTGGTATCCCATCGCCTCTAGCTCTGTTTCTCTCGCTCCAGCAATGGAACCAGCGGATTACTGTCAGCTGTCTAAAGCTATGCCTTATAAATATCGTCACCCTGCCATATTGATCCTATTTAAGGAACAGGGAGTCTGTCTGAATACATCGAAGTGTAACAAAATGATATTTTCGTGCTTTCCATTTACATCACTTTGCTGTAAAAGTACTAAAGGTTTGACCAAGGGGGAACTGCGCCTTTTTTTGTTTTTACTATTACTGAGAAATCTTATACCACGAAAATAGTGGATAGAGATAAAAACAAAATCCTACTAAGACAGAATGATTTAGATGCTCAAGCACAACTCTGAAACAATCCCTTCATTAGATAATAAGCTATTGAAGAAAAAAATCATGTTCATTTGTTTGTGAACAAACTATAATAAAATCCACCCTTCTAAAATGCTATTCCTGCTACACATGTTCTTGTATACGGACCTCCCTTCAGTCTATTATTGTGTATATATGTTTCTTCTTTTCACACTCCTCCTTTCTGCACACTCAGAGTCTTCCACTGGTTTGTTTAAGTTGTTAGAGATATGATAAAGTGTGTTTTCACCAAAAAAAAACCCCACAAATTTGCTCTACAGATTTTCTTGATCCAGATATGAATAACGCAGTTTATATTGCAAAAATACGGGTAGCATATTGGCAGAGGAGGATTGCGCTTTTATGCACAGGCTTATTCTCTCTCTGGTTCAGACATCTTATTTTCCAATGTATAAAAGTGGCAGTGGAAAGATACATTAATTTTAGGATTCCTTACATATGCATGATCTGTAGCAGCAGCAGCAGCAGTGTGTGTTTGTGCGTCCTTATAAACACACAGTCACATCAATACACTTCCAGTCCAGCAGTACCTATGGCTCTTAGTCATCCAGATAACAGACCTGAAATCACTGTCATCGATCCAGTCAAGAAAACTGCAGTTTTAGTGAAAGTGGCTTTACCTTTTGATGTTATCAGTCCAAATTTGACAAATACTTCCCCTTTTGTCTTGAAATTAACACTCTTGGTTGCCAGTGTGAAAGAGTAATATTAATCTTTAGATCTTTGGGACATGTTCACAAACGAGTTAAAAGTGGGCTCCAAAAACTCAGCTTAAGTAATAGCAATGCAAACTCTACGGCAAAATACTGCAGTGTCGGCGTTTGCATCAGTTGGCGAGCGATAAGATACGACAGAGGAAGCCTATCAGAAATGAGTGAATATGAGAAATAACAATGTCCATCTATGTATGAAATAGCAATAATGATATTATATTACAACTTTAAATCCAGCAATAAATTATTCATCCAAAAAATGTGTGTATCAGAGGTTAAATTCCCAGTGCCCCTTGAAAATTCTGACAGAATGTAGCCATTACATATATTTCCAGTATTGCATAATGTAGTGTATTATCGCATAATATTGATATTGTACAAGTACATCATAATGTATTTTATGGATATATTAATTTAAACTGTGTGTGTGTGTTTGTGTGTGTGTGTGTATGTGTGCACGAGAGTGCGTGTGTGTGTGTGTATGTGTGTGCATATGTATGTGTGTATGTGTGTGCTTGAATGTTTGTGTGTGTGCTGCGTGCGTGTGTGTGTGTGTGTGTGTGTGTGTGTGTGTGTGTGTGTGTGTGTGTGTGTGTGTGCAGCAGTGTGACAAAGGTGACAACATATTTTCCGAGCCGTCTGTGAGCAAATGGAAGGGTGAGTTTAAAAAAAAAATCTTGACCCTAAATAATCGGTGTGAAATTCTGTGGCCCAACACTGTTAAAAACACGTACGCGTGGATTTCATCCATCGGAAACTATAAAAGAAAATAAAACACTACGCTTCTGTCAGAACAATGATTATGAGCCAAAACATTTCTTGATCTGTTGCTCTTGCCACTCTTGCTACAGAGTATTGCCCCAAGCCAATTCTCAGTAGTGGCGTTACAACATGTGGGCTCTCTAAACAAGAAATGCGTTTCTGGTCATAACCTTATTTCAAATTTTGAGCTCACAGAGACTCTGATTTCATCGTTTAACTCCCTTACTTTCTGAATAACAAGTTTATTTCTGTCAGTTCTTACGCCGGAAGCCATAGAGACATTTAATTTATCTTCTTGATCCACATGTAGTATAACCAACGGTCTAGCAATTGACAAAACGCTGTTCTAGTCGACCGATGAGTGAGGGATTTTTGTAGTGCCATCAGGTGTCAGAATCGTGGAAATTCGTCTTCGCACCTACTGTATGTGCAGTGTGAAAAGAATAAAAACAAATCTCGGGCTTGTACACTTTGCAGGTGTCCATGCTCTACTTCCAAAACGGAAAGGCTTCACATTTTTTTCTAGACAGATAACATTTGCAACGCCCTTTTAAATGAAAAACACAATGATGGCTCTGGGCCTATTCATTAGAATGCGGTTTTGCAATTTTCATGAATAACGCGACTAAGTTGCTATAACTTACAAATAGGAGAATTTAAGAAAGGTTATCGTCGAACTTTTGCGCTGAGGTGAAATGCCTATGAAGCCACCAAATGTTAGGCGATGATTGGAAAATTAGAAAATTACCCAGACCTGTAACAGCCTCATCCGTACAGTAATGTTATTCTGCTCGTCAGCTGGTGGAACTGGATATAGGCCACCAAGTAGGATATCACGACTTCGTTTACTGCAGTTTAAAAATCTGGTATTTAAGAAAAAAAAAACACTTCAATTTTTGAAAAACCCGAACTCCGCTACTTGTGCACAGAAATTTAGTCTGCAAGTTCCATTTACCCCCAAATGGTCTATTCTGATTTTGTTGTTTGGATGTTTGTGTCGTAAACACAGCCTTGGAGAAAACCCTCTGCTACTCGCAGTTCGCCGCCCGCGTCACCTGCTGGCCAAATACGTGACTGAGTGTAGTTTGCAGACCAGGATTGCCAAGCTGGCATTATGAAGCAATACTCTTTTAAGTCTGATCACAACGATTTTGCTATGAGAAGGGTATGGTAAATACTCTTTGGCGGGCCGACCTGGACACCTCAACTGGTGTGAAATGTAAATGAAATGCTGCACGTTCTTTTTATTTTATATATCTGCACACAAAGCAGTGAGGGGCTGATTTCGCGAAACCATTTCCTTCACATACTCAGCTCAAATGTTGAATCCCACAGCGTAGCGCTCATAAATTGAAGACATTAAATTTTTAAACCACTACTCTTTTCTGTTCTGTTTTTTTTTCTTGGAACCATTCTGTACTTTTAAGTACACGTTTTTCTTCGCAGTATTATGTAGTGACGAAGCTTTTAATCATACGTCGAAACTAATGGTCTTTTGAAAATACGAAATACAGTGGCTGTTTAATATTTAACGTTTTGGTGGCTTTATTGGAATATATGCCCCTCCTTCTCCCTTCCTTTCAAAAGAAAAAACAATCTTAAAATGCAACATCACTAAAGACAGGGCAAAGAAAATCCATGTGTTTTACTCAGACATCTCCCCCAATGTTGGGGTAATAGGATGGGTG
>JAWQUT010000041.1:2587135-2608356 GCA_033807755.1 Ellobium chinense
GCAGTGGCGGGGGCGGCTTAAGATAGATAGAGAGGGAGGTTTGTCGTTAGCTGAAAAGGTGTCAGGGAAAGCTCTCGTGATGAACTAGAACTTGGTTTGACTGCCCTGGACGGCGTAGGAAATATTGTCACGGAGGAAAGAAAGCCTGCCGTGTCACGATCTTGGCACGCTATCCATTTCCCCTTCCTAGTATTAGTAGTCGATAAAATTGTGCCTTAATCTCAGATCCACAGCCGCAAATGGAGAACAGAGAAATTGTTCATTTTCTCTCCTGAATGTTATCAGCGTTTACCACAGCAGTTAAACTAGCACGCACAGTGTCATGATATGTATGACATGCAAAGGGATTCTTGCTTATTAAACTGCAGACAGTCTCCGTTAGTTTCCTGCTGATAAATAAAAGTACGAAAACTTTAAAACAAACCTACATTTTATAGCCGAATACAGTACTGTATACGAAGATTTTTTAGATACCGGATCTTATACAAAGATGTCATAACGACTTTGTACATGAACTATGTGGCGGAATATTCCACATTAATATATTTTTATATAGATTAAATTGCACACAGAAAACAGACATCTACTCCCGGGATATTATAGAGGGTCGCATTTGCACACGGCACGCTCTCCTCTCCGTTAATCAGTGTGCGTAAAAGTGGGGGATAGGGGGGTGTATCAGCGGCTCTCGACCTCGTTCTTGGAATTTGTCTGACTTCCGGAGTTTGGCCCCTGCTCTTAACGTCATTGAGTTCTCACGAGAGTCTTCAATGTAGACATCCTTGTATCCGATTCATAATGAAGTCCTTTAATGAGACATTAATTTAAGCTCTCATGTAGAATTCATCATACTTACATGGTTATTGGCAATAGCTGTATCTACGACAAGGGTCTAAGTATATTGTTTAAGCCTTTAATGAGTATATGAGAGGGTGCGTAACCAAAAATCTTGAACGAGAGTCGCCAACATTCTATTAGATACGGCAGTTTTTAGTGCTTAACAAACACTTTTCATATCAAGATCATTGGCAACATTTGCGTAAAGGTGGTTCGATCTTTGGACTGGACAAGTGAATTGTTGAACTTAGCTCACAATTAATATACTACTACTACTACATCTGATTTCCTTTAAATCTCAATTCACATCGCTGATTACATTATACAAAGCATCAAAATGATAAAGCCGAAAGCAGACTCAAATGTATAGGTTGCAGCCATCTTAACAGAAGAAAACCAAACTGTAGTCTACTGTTGAATGTAGGTGGGTGTGGATGTTGTCCATATTTTGAAGCCCATTTCAACTTTTAGGTAATACTGATCAGTTAGTCTATAATACGCATATTGAAATCAGATATTTCTTTAAAAAAATATGCTGTGATATTCTCTCCATAGAGTTTAAGCATTTTATAGCAGCATGGTACGCCAAGTTTCTTCCACTAGCGTCGGGAATCGCGGCACCCAATCGGAGAAAATTGTGCTCATATTCCGATGGTTTTGGAAAACGTCTTCCACTTGCAGATTACTAGAGTTACTTTGCCAAAATGCTGACTCAGACATAATATCGTCCTATCTTTTCTTCTTCGTTGGATTATAAATCTCGTTAAATAAATCTCAATATATCTCATGCATTGAATTTATGTCGTTTTGTGTGTGTGTGTGTGAAGAAGCAGAAAAATCTGATGCAGATTTTCATTAATCCTTCATTTGCCAGTTCGCCCGCCTTCGCCGGTCCCCGAGTTTACGGCATTGGTCGCTTAACATTCTAGTATTATAATAAATATAGTTTTTTTATCTTTTTAAACACTCTTTTTTGTTGGTCCCATCTAAATTGACTTTGACAGAGTTGTGTCTCATGAAATGGTCTTTAGAATAAAGCATGGGGTGCTTAGGCTAGTAATTAAAGGGTTACACTACAACATCTATTTGATACAGAAACTTCAAGAGATAGTATCTCTTGATAATGACAATTTTAAAATCCGATGTCGTAACCAGTGAGTCGGTAGCACAAAACAAATGACATTTACTCATCATTTCATTGTGTACAACCTTGCAAATGTTGAGTCGTGGCCAGTACTTAAATAATACGATTATGGGAATGTTCCTTCAAATCATGTTCTCAGGATGATTCCTACAATGCTCTCCTCTGGTCAAAAATAACTCCAAATGAAAATAATGAAGCAGCAATTTAAATGCATTCGTTGAACATTGTTCAATGAGGTATTTTCAGACGGGTCAGTTACACCACGTGATCTAGGGATTGCTAGGCTATTTTGATAAATGACGAGTAATCACACATGAGCAGAGCGTGTTAACAAACCAACGTGTGAGCAAGATTTCCTAGGTCACGTGATGGAGCTGAAAATACCTAATTGTAAATGCTCGCTGCGCTGCATCAAGAAATAGGTCGTCAACCGAAGTATGACACAAAACAAATCAACAGGTTTCATTATTTATAGGTCAAAAACATACAGCAGTGCGGACGGATCTAATATCCGCATTGAGAACTTCAAACGTAATGTGAAGCAGTATTCTTGCACAACCTTGCACAAAATTTTCACTTGCTGATCGGTGGCCAGTGCTATGAACGGCTGGATGGAAAGAAACTATTGAACTCGGTCTGTTACGTGGTCCACCTTTTATTACAGTCAATACACGCGTGAGAACAACGCCGCGTTTGTCCTCTATTGATCATTTATTTATCATAATTATTCCCTTTGTTGGTCACACGCTAAGTTCCCGCTCACCCAACACCAGTTTCCGGTAACGCAGTCTAAGCTAGGCATGGCTGACGTCATTCACCCATTGTTGCCTGAGCGTTGATTGGCTGGACCAGGTTGACATGGCAACAAGAACAGACTAAGATAAGCCGCTGATTAAAGATTTTATTAACCACCAAAGATATGAGTACAGCTGGACCACGTTGTGAAAATTTTACAACTCTACTTTATAACTAGTACAGTCCACAGGGTCAAATACCAACAACCACTTCATAAGGTTTTGACTGGTTTGCAGCCCTCGTATCATTACTTCATAGTTTCACAAAAATAACTGTCTCATGTCTATATTAGTCACCTAATTCATATATAATCACTTTATAGTTTATAACAAGTCACCACTTTCTCGAATAAAGAAATGATTCAGAATTCACGAACAAGTCTGAAGTTGTAGCAATACTTTAAAAGTTATCTGACATCATGAAGAGCCGTTACTAGAATTGATCTTCTTAACAATGTATACTATGAGAACTTTTGCCGTACAAACTTCCATAACTGAAACTGAACTAAACACATCTTCTCAACAACGAAATAGAATAAAGAGGAAGGGTGAATGAAAAATTCAGTAAACTGTATAAGTCTTCAGTATTCACAGTGCAGTTCTTTTCGTTACCCTGATGTGAGTACAGGTTTTGTCACAGTTGTCTCAGATTACTTCAGGAACACACACAATGATACTTCTCTAAAGCACCACTGACTGTTTTCAATGGTTTGTTTTCAGTGCAGTGAAGTGCAATGATCAGTGCTTCCGTTTTGACAAATAACTGATTGTAAGTTCCTTATGTCGAAACTGCCTTAAAAGCTGAAACTTCCACGAAAAGATATTGGGACGATTTCTTTTTCTTATTAAGCAGCGCAGGTTTACAAGCAATTTCAGCCGGACTTGGGAAATCAGTATTATAATGGAATTATCGGAATAGCTGGTTTCGGCGTAACCGAATAAACTAAAGATCTTCATTCATCATATGGACAGGTGTACACGGATGCTATTTGTTATCAAGTCACTTAATCATAACATTAGGCTGCTCTAAGTTTTGTGCAAGAATATACTCGAGTTTTATCCTGCATTCCTTACCTGTGAAACCCAAGGTGAAAACCTCTTGGAAATGCCATAGATATTATTAGAGAGGAAAAAGATATCCAGAATTCTAAGTTTACTACTTGCAAATTATGTCACAAAACCTGGAGATATTATAGTAAGGCACCACATATATGTGATGCATATTTGATCCGCTTTTTAAAAAAATTACTGTTATGCTACCCCGCATATGATTATTTTTGCTAGCCTCGACCTCTCATATACCCGTTTTCCCCTGTCCGTCTATTCGCCTGCGGCCCGCGGATCAGTCTATCTGTCTGGGAAAATAGCCCTAGATTTCGAAAGCCTAACTGAATCAGCCTCCTTGAGCCAATACATTTATTTGTCTAAAGCCGCTTACACGAATTTCTGCATTGGTCAAAACGTATTTCCGTAATGGCCAGAACTTCTTTAAATTACTGTAATTTCAATCATCCACTGAACTGAGATTTTTGAAGAATGCTGCATAGAAGATCGATTCTATGAGCTTAAATTATTGTGCCATAAGACACAGAGCGGGTCAGGACAAAGAAAACTGTTCATCTTAGAGCTACCTCTTGTGCTCACATTGCCAGACATGCCGTGATGAATAACCCTGATACTTAAGATAGTTTACAATATCACGAAAAGATGTACAATAATCTCCTATATGGTTCACAAATCTAGAAAGTCATTCTGCATAATCTGTCGAAACGACATAGGGGGAGGGGTGGNGGGGGGAGGGGAGGGATATTGCTGTAATATTTATGACCTGAACAATATCCCTATTATGTCCCCTCAATCTGACTGTCAGTTTAGAGTCTAGTAGTCTTTTATTCATACAAACGTTTGGATGGCATCAAACTTTAGTCAGTCAATCCTAGAATGGTCTTTGACCAGGGATACATAAACATAGAAACCAGGCGAGACTGATAGTCTTGCACAACTGCTACTCTCCCCTGATATGTCTGCTGCTTTGTATCACAGTAAGACGGGATATAGACGTGAATTTTAGACGTCTTACTTCACCCTTAAAGCATACCATCTATTACCCAGGTTATAAACATCTTCTAACACTTCTAAGATCACCTTTTCTTGTCATACATATTGTCCATCACAGCTATAGGTTCAACTTCTGGCGGTGAGAAATCCAACGGGACTTTCTGCAGTGGCAATGCTTCTTAAGGACTAGTAGGGTTAAACCCCATCATTCTATTAGCCCTTATTTCTCGTACATCAATCTTATTCTGGAAAAGAAAAAAACAAAGCGATATTAAAAAAAAACCCGAAGTTTAGAATTAATAGCTCTGCTTACGATGAATTGCAAGCTCTAGTCCTCTAGACCAACCTACAAGTTCTTGACAGACAAATTACCACTTCTTCATTTTCAGTTCGGGCTGGAAAACTTTTAGTCCGAGCCATTCCCTCTGCCTACGCAAACCGACTCAGTAGTAGTACTCTCAATGCATTGACACCGAGAGCGATAGGACCTTGCAGCTGTCGCCAGATGTAGAAAGAGAAATGTATAAAATGGGACAGGAAACGTGGAACTGAAAGAAAAGCAAGAGTCGTGATAAATCACTGTTTTTTAAAGACTAATTTAGCCGCCGCCCCCTCCCCCCANCACACACAGACACAAAATGTGGACCACGCACTGCCACTAATTTTCTGTTAGCTTCCATATTATAGCTGTATCTTTAATTATTCACTTTTTGCGGCTTTTTGTGATGTGAATTTGTCGTGAATTTTGCGATTTGTCGTCATACTTTATAAGTAAAAACGTTTCAAGGTACAAACCTGCACTCTTTTATAAGTATTTTTATTGAGTGTATTAACTAGGAATAATGTTAGGAATATTGCAAGTAAAGCGAAACAAAATTCAAAATAATATACAGAACATTGCAGTTTCCTGAGGCCCCAGGCCATCCGTATTCTCTCATTGCCTCCTTGCCTATTATCCATTGTTTCCAGTGAGTGGGAGAAATTAGCCGATAATCTGCTAAGCTCCACGTCCAGGAAAGAACGCTGCCACTGCTGAAGGTGTGCGTCCTAACTTACCGGATGTGGATGTTCAGTGTTCCAGAGGTTGTCACCATAGGCTGATGAGAAAATGTTGTAGTCGGATGAAGGCAGCCAATTTTGCCTGTCAGCCAGAATCGTGTAATGTTTGCCTGTCACTGAGCCACTCAGTTCTCATTAGGCACTAGTATGGATGAGAACAAGTGACCTTGAAGTTACCGAACGTACATTTGACCCTGAAAAACAGTTTTTTTCGAAAGGATTAATAACTAACGATCATAAAGGGGACTTGGAGAGGGGATGCTCGGAAGAAAAGCCGGGCGGCAAAAAGTTACAACTTATGCTTTGTGTATGCAACTGGTATCATGATTTGCTAATTTAGCTGCCATTCTAAAATACTTTAATGCGCTTATTTGTAACTTTTGTTAACTGATGATGTAAAACAATACATACTTGTCAGAAATGCAACCTAATATGAAACATCTGTAGGTTTGAAACGCATTTTGGGACGTGTAGATGTGTAAATTAAATATTTCACCTGATTTTAACAAAAACATAAAAGCAGTAAGGGTTTTGTGGAATAAAAAAGACGTCATTTACAATCTAAGACGGCCTCTTTGCCAAAGCGAATTTTTCGCAGTAAGTCATAAAAATTACAACACCAATCTTGCAAAGTTTCAGGAGTGTTAGACAATATTTTTTGCTCTCAGGTACAGCCCTCTGCCATCAAATTGTTCGCCTCTCCTCCTCCCTCCTCCCCCCCCCCCCCCCCCCCNCCCCAAGAGACCATGTAGTCCAGTGTTGACGTGTAGAACGCGAGCTATGTAAACAGGTCTAGCTCATTACCTGCAGCATTAGTCCAGACTCACCAGATCCTATGGGCAGGCCGTGAGCTGATTGGTAGCAGCCTTTGATCTCTGGCATGCACGTGCCGTGATAAGTGGTCGGCAAGTGGGAGATAACGATCGGGAGGATTGAGACAATTCGAGTGATGTGCGATCAAGAGATTGCCTGGATGGCTTAACAAGACGGGGGAAAATAAGACGGCATAAGTCATTGCTGTCAGGAGCTGATACAGAAATTGAGAAAGCACTCGTTAATGACGTGGATAATAGCGGCCACAAGTTGGCAGAACACATACATGGGTTTGAGGAACACCTGGAATATAGCACCATTTGGCCTGAGTGGTGTTGATCAGTATACAACTCTCCTCCTATGTTGTGAATTTCAACACATTGCAAAGGAGTACATTCTCAGTATAGAAAGTGTATTGACCGCGAGTAAGGGGTACTGAGTTTTCATTGATTCAACTTCAGTGACATTTGTGTATTAACTAGGTGACCTTGGACACCATGGCTGAACTTATACACCTTGGGATATCTCCACTTAAGTACACTTTTACATTTAGCTGACGACTCGAATGTTTTTTTTTTACTTTTGAAATATTCAGATCTACATATAAACGACAGATGCAAACTTGCAGTCACACATGTAAGGCATTAAAAAGTCTCGTTACACCAAACTGAGAACTCCCGGTCAGCAGCAACTCATATCCTTTGCAGTCAACATAATAACAATGTAACCATGCAGTTCTGCAGGAAGGTGCGATATCTTTGAACGTAGCACAGTACGTGACAGACAACCTTAGCTGCTAAAAAAAACTTATCTGGGTGTCACAAATATTGTCCTTTTAAAAAAGCAGCAAAAAATACACTATTTTAACAGCTACAAAGAAAAGAAATCAAGTTGCTGGAAATGATTGCCATCCATTCCAATATGGAAGTTTCTCTTTTTCTTCTTAAGATAAATTTCCTCTCACACAGATTTCACCGAGATCTTTTTTAGGGCTACCCTAAATGGATCGATTCACAAGTGTTGTTGCATAATTTGAAAACAACTCTATGCTCAGCTATGGCGTGATATTATAGAAAAATTCTTTAAAAGTTGAATTATGCACAGATTCTGATATTTACTTAAAGAAACAAAAGACTTTTCTATGATATCTTTTGAAATTTCATGCCAAAAGCAATGGTATCCGGGGTCGTGGTAATCGGGAAACCAATAGATTACGAATGTCACTCTATAACTCGTAACAAAATGTGGCGTCGGCAATGTATCTTATTTCTCTGCAGATGGTTGTATTTGTTAAAACAGATCCCTTTGATGTAACCAAAACATTTTTGTTATAAAATTTCGCAAGTGATTTTACTCTCAACAAGGTCACCAAACGAAACTGTTTAGAGATTCTGAGTTCTAGAGAAGTGGTTATAATAATTGTCTTTTTCAGAGTTGTGATACAGTGGCTACATACTTCTAATAAGGATCTAACTGTTGCCTGCAGTATTGTAGTAATTATGTTCTGTAGCAATATCCGTGCTGTAGTAAAGATCTATTGATCTCATACACATTTTCTAGACACCTTCAATTATCGTCGTCCTAATTGCTTTATAATCTTAAAACTTAAGCTGGCCTACCTTATGTGATAAACTGTTCATTGAGGTCTCTCTTTTTTCTCTGGTCGCTTTTCCTCCAATCTTATTATGGTCTTGCAGCCTATTCTTCACAGCTTTATGTCTGTCTATAATTTGTTGTGTTCTGTGTCTTTCTAGCGCTGTTGTCCTGTTCGGAGACCTCCACATCTATTTATGAATGGAATAGTCTGGCCCAGACCCTAATAAATGGTGAATCTTTACACATTTCCTATTGTAAGCGCCTAGAGCCCACGCCATGAGGAATGAGCATTATATAAATGTCATTTATTATTAGTATTATTACCACTGTTTGAATCTTATAGTTGTAAAGCTAATTCTAGTGAAAACAAATTTCGTTACATGTAGTACAGTATTGTATATTTTGTTTTATGTGATTAAAGGTAAAACAAGTGAGAATAACACAGCAATGACTAGCTTTAACTGTTTACGTATGGGCCAGACCTGTATAATAATCTTATATACCGCGTTAATGCATACTCGACCTATTTGGTTAAACAGTCTACGCCTTGACTGTCCAATCCTCAGAACTAAAGGTATCAGATGGCTGCTTACAGTCTGACCTCACCAGCTCCTGCTGACATCGTACACGATCTCCTAGCCTCGTCCTCCCCGCCACCTTACCAGGATATGAACATCTGTCCTCAGTTCAACTCCAGCAACGCCACACCCACTTATGAGGCCCTCTACATGGTGAGTTTCTACATCTTTCAGTCAGCAGCTGGTTTGTCAAATAATGATCTTGGGGTGCACTTGTCTGGCACCTCTTCAGAAGCTAAGAAGCTATATAATATAAAAATATGCAGTTTCACAATTTTATATATGCTTCCTATTCTGATTCATAAGATATTGGTCGATCATCATATAGGATTGCAACAACAACAACAACAACAAAAAAGTAGATTAATAGAGGTTGAGGGAGAGAATAAGAGAAAGAGAGAGAGGGGAAAAAAAGAGAAAGAGAGAGAGAGAGAGAGAGAGAGAGAGAGAGAGAGAATGTACATGTGTAGCGATGTGAGTACTGTGAGAGAATGAGAAAAATGTAAACAGCGGCACACCAGAAGTCGAGATATTCCTCACAGTGCAATGGTCTACTCACGGGTGCTCCCAAACATTATTAACTCGCTGGACGGTGGACACAGGCTAGCTGAGTTCAAAATTCTTTCAGACAATCCAACAATACGTAGAATACGCCAATGTCTACGTCAAGAAACAAAACGAAATAACAGAAACCAACAGGAGATGGTGCATGACCATTACTATAATAGTATAGTCATTGCAGATTACCTCAGTAAAGCAGACATCGGTCATACATTATCGTGCAACTCATACCTGAATTAGATAATCTAGCCATCTGCTTAGTACTCTAATATTTACACACTTTCAGAACGGTGAAAGATGTGAAAATCTAAATACTTTTTTACCATGCAGAAATGAAGAAAAAAAACACCGCCTCCCCCCTAATTATATTTCTGGTCACAGTTGATGTTCGAGCTTCGGAAAATGGCGATTAGGAACACCCGGGGATAACTTTTGTTCCTTCTGCAGATGTTTTTTTCATTATGTGAGTGGCATTGCCATTAATTTGCAAAACCATCACCCCTGCCATCTCCTCAGCAATGCAAATTTTGTGGCTGAACTGATGTCGCAGCAGAGCGATTTTTTCTCTATAGCACCATTGGACTTTTCGGCGCATTACATTCCCAGAAGTAATTATAGACCGAAGCAGAAGACGGGCTTGAAGATGAGAGCGTGGAAAAAATTTCATGAATGGTATGTGTGAAATGAGCTGCAGTTTTTGTGTTGAGGCTTGCAGGTCAGGGTGATAGTGCGGTGATATAATATAATATCAAAATCTACTTGGCTATTAATGATTAAAGCAAGCCACCTATATGAATCTCTTCACAAGATACTAAGGAATAAGAAAATTGTTAGTGCCAGTCTGGAATCTGTGTGAAAAGGCAAATTTTCCTGACTTTCGGTTGTAGTTAGAAATCAGTCTTGACCGCTCAAACTATAGAAAAAAAAATTACATCGTTAATAAACAAGCAGTAATAAATCTCTCCCCCCCCAATAAATGTTTGTTCCATTTCATAATAATACTGTATGCGCGCCTATGGGACGCTTAAATCTAAACGCTATTTTGTCAAAATGGCGGCCCATGCCAAATGAATTTTGGAAAACGATGATAAACTATCGAAACTTTCTGGAAGTCGCTAGGAAATTGTAGACGGCAGACGGACAGAGAAAGAAAGAGTAATCTTGAGAGATCATTGTGGTTCCATATTTGACTTTGACTAAACTGTCAGCTTAGGCATTTGTTTTTGATAAATTCTTCTTAAACTATGATAATTCTTTATTATTACCTCTGCTGGCTCTCTCAGTTTGCCAAGTAGAAGGGGGGTGTTTCTTTTGACCAATGTTTATTACAGCATAATTCTTTATTGCAGTACGTGTCAACATATAAATGAATTTAGTGAGAACTGACATTCGCACATTCTCTGAGAGAGAGAAGAAAGTGCCGAGATGAATGAATATAACAATATGCAGTAATGAATTTCGACCAAATGTCCATTCGGCCAAATGTCCGTTCGGCCAAATGTCCGTTCAGCCAAGTGTCCGTTCGGCCAAATGTCTGTCGGCCAAGTGTCCGTTCGGCCAAGTGTCTGTCGGCCAATTGTCCGTCGGCCAAATGTCCGTCGGCCAAGTGTCCGGGAACCTAATAAGTACAATATTGTACATACCTATTTCATTTTCTTGTACGTTTAACTGTGAAAAGTGTGTAAATAATGACATGTACCATCTTCAATGTTTTAAGTATGAGTTGATATTCCATGTTACTGATGTAGTTTTTCTTAAATTTGCCCCGGTAAATGAATTCGTTTATTTAATATTTTGTTCTTGTTATTACGGAATTATTTTTGAATATCGCTGTTGTTAACCATCCGATGTGCATGGAAATTTTACTTTTGTGATCATATGCAAATAAACTAAAATATATCTGAGACGTATCTCCGTCATAAAATAGGATATAACATCAGGTAACCAAAAAAAAAATATAATGGGACAATGGAAGAAATCTGTGCTTTAAGCTGTCAGCAATAAAATATTACTTTTACCATTTTTTTTTAAAACAATTGCATCGTTTATAATAAGGGTCTCAGTATTTTATCCAAACCGTCAGTGAACCAATCTATAACTGCATCAGTGTTACTCAATTACTGGTTCTTTGTTGATAGCTTCTTCCTTCACCATATTAGCTTACGTATCTATTGGTGTTTCTTTCATTATGAACTACGTATAAAGTCTATGTCTTTGAACGTAAGATGATTTAATACGAAAAACGCTCGAAGTTCATCATTCTGATGTATGTTTGCAACTTCTCCAAACCTGCAGTGTCTCAGTTGGGTTGTCTTAGTTTTTTGCTGTTCATGGCACAACACTCGCTGACAATGTTTTACAATTTGCAGGAAAGCTTTCCTCATGAGAATGGCCTAAAAGAAAACTCTTTAACTGTTAAAATTATTGTTCTGAAATTATGAAAAAATACTTACAGATGTGCGAACGGTTATAGCAGATGGCATTAAAACTTCTTATTATCAACTTTCATCAAGCGTCGGCACTTTATCACCGGTCTCCCAAAATCTCATTCGGAACGTGCTGCCATTTGAAAAAAAACAGAGTTTTAAAGTTTAGGGTCCCATAGACACACGTGCAAATAAATTGAAAAGAAAAAAGAAAAGATTTTATGGGGCTTACATTTCTTCTTATTCGTTAATGAAGTACTGTTTTTCCGAAAGTTTGAGGAGTAATCCAACCACAAACGAAAGTCGAGAAAATTTGCCTGTTGACCTTGAAATGACTTCGCTGGAATCCATTGCACACAAATCCCAGACTTCCATCAACGATTTTCTGTTTTCTTAGTGTCCTCTGGAGAAATTTTTATATGGACTTGTGCTATAATCAAGAAAAGCCAACGGGGATTTTTTTGTCACCGCATATGACGGAAGTGTGTGTATTTATGATGATTGTAGCTTTGATTTTGGGATCGAAGCGACGACCTCTTACGCACCGTCCTATTTGCAAGCCAGGCTGGACCGAGCCTTTAGCATGGTCAAACATCGAACGCCGAAGAAGGAAATGGGATCGAATGGATCAGTGAAGTGCAGTGTACGTATTCACTGTGCTTTGCGTACTGTCTAAAGATCCAGTGTTTTATAAATAATAAAGAACTGTTGCTAGTCACTGATGGTGCAAATACCCTCAAGAGCAGCACTTGAAACTTTGACGTCACGGGCTGTCTAGAAGTGCTTGTCCACAAAGTATCTACCAACAAGTCGAAACTGTTCCCAAAATTATATGTAAGCGTTCTTAACACTGTGAAACGGATTCAAAAACGTAGTGTCTATGCAGAAAGAAACTGTTCCTACAAAATAAGTAGGCCTAGTTCTCTTTGATTAATATATATATATATNTATATATATATAAAAGACTAATCCCTCATTCCTCAGTATTTGTCAGACCAACAGGAAAACTACTTAGTTCTCAGACAATGTTGACTCGTAGGATTCATTGACAATAGGACATCAAAGGCAAATGTTGTAGAGATATTGGTTGGCTGTGGTAATGAAAGTGTAAAGGGTTGAGAAACTGATCTTTACATTGGTCTGCCTCTGTGCCAACACAAGAGCATTCAATGTCAGTGATATCTTGTTTCTAGGCCGAGAAACCTGCTTTCTTTCTTGTGTCAGACTGTTCAGAAGGGAAAGAAGCATTCCACGCCTAACCTTAATGCGTCGTGGCAGCTACTCGTTAATGTCCTGTGAAAGCCACTCAAGCTCCTGTCCCCGGAGAGAATCTCCACCCTGTTCTTGTAATCAGTGAGTCTAGCGATAGTTATCTTACACACCAGAACCAAGAATTCCAAATGAACTCTAAAGACTAGAGATATAGACTAAGCAAACAGAATCCGGAAACACAAGAGTACAAATACCAAGCACCTAGGTTATATATATAAAATACCAGATGGCCCTCATACAAGTTTATATGATTCAAAGTCCAACAATCTTTAGAGCTAAAGAGATACTGGATTAAAATTCTCGGCGCATTAACGAACAGATATACTCTACATTTCCTATAAATTTTGTTGTTCTATATACTAAACTTTTGTCACATCAAAGAAATTTTAAAAATACGACAAAAAAATTCAGAGGGACTCCAAGCATGCCATTGAAAGATAAATAAGATATTGTTTATTTTTCAGCGTAACACACCCATAGCACCTAGAAATTTGCAGTACTGACAGATATTATTAGACTAAAGGCTACTGTGTGCAAAATTTCGAGGTGGTTTGAGTTTTTGAAGTTTTCTTAAACCTATTTTTTCATTTGGCCGGGGATGGGGGGAGGGGGTGGAGGTGCGGGATGGAGGTTACCCGATAAATATAACTAGATATCTTATAAATGCGTCTCACTTGACGTCACGAGCCCACTGAATTTCACCAAAATCTTCCGATTCAGACTTTCTTCTTTTATACTATAAGGGGACAATGGAAGAAATCTGTGCTTTAAGCTGTCAGCAATAACATACTACTTTTACCATTTTTTAAAATAATTGCATCGTTTTTAATAAGGGTCTCAGTATTTTATCCAAACCGTCAGTAAATAAATGAAAGGATGAGTAAACGGAAATCTTGATCCACAATCGCTGTCGCCGATCTGTTTCGCAAATGGATTAAATTCAGTAATCTCATCAAAAGAGTATGACATACATCCAACGGCTATATAACCAAATCATCCATCTGAAAATATGGAACAAAATGGTGGCACTGTAGACTACATCTTGTAGTTTTGTGCATATGATATGACACTGTGTTGTTTTAAATCTATGAGAAAATCTGATAACACAAAGACTTTTCTATCTCCATTCATGCATCATACCTTTGGCTCTCTTAAACCTTGGAGCAGTTTGGTTAAAGACAGGACCTGAGGCTGTCAGCAACCTTAGGAATCAACTGGTCCATAATCGTCCAGGACTAAATGAGTATTTGGAGATCAAATATATGAGAGATTTTATTGCAGCCATTAAACGTCAAAACCTCAGAAATCTGCCCTTTCCCTTGTGCGTTCTATAGCGGAAAGAAGTTAATCTCTGGGACGAGTTTGCTGGAAGATTTTGCGGGTAACTTACGAGTGGCAAGATCTATGTCACTACCACTGTAATACCAGACGTAAGTGAGCAAGGCAGGAGAGCGAGTGCATGCGTGCGTGCTTGCTTGCATGAGTGAGTGAGTGAGTGAGTGAGTGAGTGAGTGAGTGAGAGAGTGAGTGAGTGAGTGAGTGGGTGAGTGAGTGGGTGAGTAAGTGGGAAGAGATATAATGTATTAGATAAATATGAAAGAAAGAGGAAAGGAAGGAAGGAGAGAGAGAGAGAGCTGTCTCTTATACACATCTTCTGTGTTGCCACTCTGGCCATGTACTTTTCCCCAACAGCGAAATTTTATGTTATTTTTTTTTCCATTTCCCTACTCACGGTATNAGAAAGCGATTGATAGAGGGAGGGAGGGAGGGGGTGAAGAGAGTCTTAACGAACACTAACGTGTAATGGAATTCTGAATTCGTTTACAATTCGACCACTTTTCCTTGAAAATGTCGATAATGTGGTACCGATTAGGAACGACCTTTTTTCAGGATATTGGTGTGTAAAGCAATCAAGAGCTTTTCGGTAATAGCAGTACAAATTGACGTGACATTCACATCACCTCTCTTTCTCTCTCTTTCTCTCTCTCTCTCTGTCACTCACTCTCTCTCTCTCTCTCTCTCTCTCTGTCACTATCTCTTACTCTCTCTCTCTGACTCTCTGATGCGCACCTGAATTACTAATCACCAACGAATGTCAGGGAAACGTACAACCCATTACATGGCAAAGGAAACCAATCAAACACTTTTCAGTATCTCACATGACTCGCGAGGGTTTAATATATTAGGGCTCCTATATTTAGTAACTCAGGCTTAAGCAACCATAAAGGGAATTTACTTCATTCAAATGATGTTGACTAAAACGAATATTCATGATCAGGGCAGAGGAAGAAAAGAAAGTACAGTAAGCAAGTTAACAGCCACAGAACGTTGGGTATGAGCTATGCCTCTTGAAGGTCACAAAATTTGCAGTTAATTCCGTTACGTTTTGGGAATGTGCTCGTCTCATCTGAAGCAGTTTTCTATCTTCAGGCATTCTTAAATGATTAAATATATGAATTTATGAGGATCATGGGACTTAAGAGAACACTGCACATTTTGTATGATGCCTATAGTGTTTGACTAGGCTTTTTACTTAATCTATAAACATAACGCAACGACTATTTCAGATTTTGTCCGTAACCTGAAGTGGAAAGAATGACTGAATCATGATCTGTGAGGGCTCTGAATGTTAAATGCACAATGGTGGAAAGGCATTGTCAGCTGGATTATCACAGCATTCCTTGCCCCCGTGACCTTTAAGCAAAGTTGACCCTACTAGCGATAATTACTACTGCCACACTCGCTAATACTACTCCTGCCACTGCCGAGGACCCAAAGAGGATGAGATCAATCAGTCCTGTAGGCCAAAGATTTTTAAATGAACCGTTACATACCTTTGGTTTTTGTTTAAAGTAGTCTCCATAGATGTCTGAAGTTAAGATACCCATTTCACGTTAGTGATTGGGTGGTCTTCTTTTTGTCTCGTTTGGTTGAGGGAAAGAAAACGCAAGGCACGAGGTCAGGAAGAGAAGGATAATGCAGGACTAGGAGTCTGTTGTCTTTCAGAATAGCCTGTGTCTTTGCCGATTTACCGAGAAAGGACGGTGTCATGAAAAATTTCCCAGTGCAGGGAGGGGCTAATTTTAAGTAGCTTATCAAGGCAGCTAAATTTTTTCTTTTGTGTTTAAATCATCACTGATATGCTCGTTTGCTTTGCAGGGATTCTGGAGTCCTTTGTATTAAAGAAATATTGTGCACATAACATTCTTAGTCGACTTGCTTCATCTTGCATTGTTTTGTGGATTGTGTCCATTTAGGACGCCAATAAATATATGTTTTGCTGGATGGATTGTGTCCCTTTAGGACGCCAATAATATGTTTTGTTGGGTGGATTGTGTCCATTTAGGACGCCAATATAGGTTTTGCTGGGTGGATTGTGTATCTTTAGGACGCCCATTATGTTTTGCTGAGTGGATTGTGTCCCTTTAGGACGCCAATATATGTTTTGCTGGGTGGACTGTGTCCCTTTAGGATGCCCATTATGTTTTGCTCTGTGGAGTGTGTCCCTTTAGGACGCTAATATATGTTTTGCTGGGTGGATTGTGTCCCTTTAGGACGCCCATTATGTTTTGTTGGGTGGATTGTGTCCCTTTAGGTCTTTGACACCTATTGTGTTTTCTTCTTTTGGCCCTATTAACATTTTGTGTTATTCACTGTGATTTGGGGAAATTTCTTCCATGGAGGTTAAAGTACTTCTTTTGCCCGATCTTTTAACGGGAAAAAAAGGGGGGTCAACGCTCAAAATTTTTCACAAATGTCTTTTGAAAAAGGTCACCTCAAATTCTGATTTGGTCCCCAATTTTTCATTTGGCTGGTTTTGACCGCGTGCGAATACATAGGCCTACACATTTTATTTTTTTTATCTAGAAGGCTCAAATTGTACCTGAAACTTTAAAATGGGATGCTTTATTTAGATCACAGGTCATTTTACACATTTCTACACCCTAACAATGGCTGGCAGGGCCCCAAAAAAGGGGAATTTTATATATTAGCGGATTAATTGGGTTGTACACTATGAGTGATTTCCCCTTCTAATAGGTGTCACAAACCTTTAGGACGCCAATATATGTTTTGCTGGGTGGATTGTGTCCCTTTAGGACGCCAATATATGTTTTGCTGGGTGGATTGTGTCCCTTTAGGATGCCCATTATGTTTTGCTGGGTGGATTGTGTCCCTTTATGGCGCCCATTATGTTTTGTTGGGTGGATTGTGTCCCTTTAGGACGCCAATATATGTTTTGCGGGGTGGATTGTGTCCCTTTAGGACGCCAATATATGTTTTGCTGGGTGGATTGTGTCCCTTTAGGACGCCCATTATGTTTTGCTGCGTACGGTATGGACCCTAGAGATAAATCCAGTTTTGAGCACCTATGACAATCTCATTAAGTTGTTAAGATTAAAAGTTCTTGCATTGCAGTGGGAACTGTGCAGCATATTGCAATCTCACAATCTTAATTTCACTTGCCAAAATATGACAGGAAGTCCAAACACACGACGGCTTTCTGAGCCGCAAGTTGACGAACTCGTCAATTACATCCATGACAGCAATTGATGTTATCAACATTTGCAATTCGACGTGGAATTCCTTTGCCTCTGCTTTTGGAAACTCTGATCCTCCAGATCTGAAATGTTTCAATAATATCCCATTGCAGCACTCTGCAAAATTTCCTAAATTTCTTTCGCGTTCTTGTGTGTTGCCGTACAATTCTTAATCTAGAATCGAACATAACCTGAAGCAAAAATTCTTTTTTTCGGGCGTGGTGCCTACATTGTCTTTCAGAGACCAACTTTGAATATTCACAGATGTTACTGACTAGTTGATTTTCAATGATGTAAAGTTTAAAAGAGACAGGAAGTGACAATCTTTTCTATTATACGAGATTCATTTAGATTGTGCGTTTCGGTGAGCACAAAACTGGGAAGTCTCTTTTCCAGTTGTGTCCATCCTCGTGCTAACACTCCCACCCCACTGCTCTACAAACAACAACAACAACAGAAACAACAACAACAACAACAACAACAACAACAACAGTAGTACTATTACTACTCTTATTATTACTATTACTTCTATTACTACTGCTACTATTACTATTACTATCACTTTTACTAATTCTACTATTACTTGTACAACTGTTACTATTTACTATTACTGCTGCTATTATTACTACTATTGCTTCTGCTTGTTGCATTCTGTCTCTAACTGCTACAGTCGCTACTCCTGAAATTGGCATCATTGAGTCACCTACCACCAATACTTTAATTGCTGCGGGCATGGCTGGTACCATCAAGACCATCATTGCAACTACTATTACAATTTAATTGTAGTCTACAACCACTGTTAATACTTATTCTGACCTGATTTTTGTGGCAGGTAAAAGAAAACTACAAAAAAGCCCATGCCTACGTCTCTCTGGTACTTTGCACCTATGGCGTGATCACCAACGTCATTAATATAATCGTCCTGACCAAGGCCAACATGAGAAACAGCATCAACTGCATCCTCACCGGCATTGCTGTGGCCGACATGATTACTATGACGTCATACATTCCTTTTGCCTACTACTACTACCTGATGGACGACCAGGCCAGGTGAGTGGAGAATTGTTAAGGTGATGTGATGTGAAATAATCATGATATCAAATAGTATGTGATACGAAAACATGATGTTAGAACAATGTGATTTGATAAAAAGAGGCATGAGAATATGAAAACGCTACAATGTGAAAAAACACCTTTAACAAATCCATCTATTGGCCCTTAGAGTCCTCTTCCCTTGGTTCTCTTGGTATGTCTCTTATTTTAGTTCTCAATTCTGAAGAAATGTCTGGGCACAAAACGTCGCCTATATGTTTAAATAAATTAATGATATATTTTTCAAAAGTTTCATTAAAGTTAGGCAGAACCATATTTAATTTCAATGAAAGAGCCTACATGAGCAATGTGATAACATAATAATGATGTTAGGGCAGAGCTTTCATCTGTTATAAACTGTCCCCACCGCCTGCGAATAAAGAAGGAACTGAGCTGGTACTAATGGCTGTTTCTCAAACATGAAAATATTCGTGTCATTTTGAAAATAGCTTGAAGACACAATTAGCAATAGAAGCGTTAGAGCGTTGTCAGTCGTCGTTATTATAGGCGTCAATGAATTTGAATGTTTTAAGGGACTGTTAGAAGTAATCAGGTATAGTTACCAAGATAATATTTTTTATATGTCATTTTGATACCTCCACCTTCGAATCCAGCATTTTGTAAAAAAAGTGAGGCTTCTGACAGAAACACACTAGAATTTGGTCTAATAAGTAATATATGAGTTTGTTAAGGACAAGGGAAAAAACTGTCATTGTTAGTAATTAGGAATGAAATGAAAATCATATGCCACGTAGGATGACTATAATACTATAACACGTCACAAATAACACTGCCAGCGCGATAAACATCAACACTAATATAATTGCGTAATAAACTGTAATAATACCACATAAACACTAATAATCCGTAGATAGTTACAGCTCCTCACTCCAAGCCAGGTTTGTATAGCAATCTTTGGCTGACGCCCCTTCAATCTGGTCTAATTTTGGAGGTTGCCGCCATACTCTCCCGCCTACAGCCAGTGATTTTTGAGACTGATTCAGTCAGCTACTATTTACAAAGGCTTGGTAGCTGAATGGCTAAACGTGTTGACTGTCTGACTCAAGTTAAATTTCACACCCACATTGGATTCTGCTCGGAGTAATCCTTTTTTCTTTAAAATCTTTCCCCTCTTCTCTTAACTCTCTCGGTTCTTTGTGCTTTCATTAATTTTTATTGGTACAGCTTAATTAATATACTGTATAAACATTTTCTTAAATGCAGTGTAATTAGATTATATATTACTAATCTATATAAGTTATATTCGCATAACTACTGAAACAGAGTTCTATTAATCCTGAATGCCTAGACAAAGCACTCACACTATGTTGCTGTATAATATATCAACACTAACACAGCCATCGTGTAACTATAATTATAATAATTATATCATATTATAATTATAATCATATTATATACATAATTATAATATATCAATACTAACGGAGCCATAATGAATATATATGATATATCAATACTAACACAGCAGCGTCATGAACTATAATACATCCGTTTGGTCATAGCCAGTACACCTCTTGATGTCTGAACTCTGTGAGAACCTAGATATCGAACCATATATTAATATGAATTTCACATGAACGGATTCATTGTTCTTCTATCACTTCAATATTCATGTCGACCTCGATTTGAAGTATTTAAGTATATTAAGTCTATTTTTCTCTGCTCTAAGGCATACTTTCTATGGAGATTCTACTGTACATGTAGGCTATATTGTTTTTGTCACAAAGTGTGTTGTATCTCTCTCCATGCGTTCAGTGTTTACTGTTTTATGTTCTATCATAAACCCTTCTTGGTTGTTCCCTTGCAACAAAATTTCTGTCGAAAATAAAAGCTGAAATCTCTAAGCCTTCTTCGGAATCATTTAATATCTGACGACTATCAATTTATTGTTGGGCAGCCAGAAATCCCTAGCCCAATCAGACCAGCCAAATATGACAGAGACGATGCCAATCGTGAAGACTGCGTAGAAATTGAAGGGATGGAAAAAGAGAAAGGGTGGGGTGGGGGGNGGGGGGGGGGGGGGGGGGGTACTGCAAATCTCATGTCATCCTAAAAGAGGGTCCTATATAAGCAAATTGTGAAAACCAATAACCTCTAGGATTCTGGCTTCTGGGCATATACTCAACCTACTGACCTGGCATCACACAAAAGGGACACCACTCCCTTTGAAGCATTGGCTTCACAAAATTAAGAAAAAGAGTAAACATTCCTTCTTCATTCCCCGCCGAGCAACTCATCAGCGGGTATTTAAGGTAACGAACGGATCATTAGGAAGGTAAAGCGAAGGAGACCCACCACCACCACTACCACCATCACCACCATCACCACCACCACCACCACCACCACCTACAACAACACTAACAACAATAACAGCACCAGCAGCAACAGCAACAACAACAACAACAACAACAACAACAACAACAACAACAACA
>JAWQUT010000041.1:2608752-2638849 GCA_033807755.1 Ellobium chinense
AGAGAGAGAGAGAGAGAGAGAGAGAGAGAGAGAGAGAGAGAGAGAGAGAGAGAGATTACATTTATTTATTACAGAATGTTTCTTCGTCTCCTTCCACAGAAAGAATAGTCTGCCGTGGACCACTTTCTTGGCAGTTCATATGAACGTGACGTTGACCTCTCACACTTCCTCTATATGGTTAGGAGTCATCATGGCTGCTATGCGATATTGTTTTGTTCGTCCTACGACCCGAGGGGCTAAAACTGTGGACTGTCGATCTACTCTGGTAGTCATTGTAATAACGTTTATTGGCGCAGCCTTGCTTATTATACCTAACTGCCTGGTTACAGGAATAGAGCCTTGCTTTAACAACGAGACAGGTCTGGTCAACTGGCATCTGACACAACCTTCATTTGGACAGAAGGACAGCAACTCCCTGCACACGGTCAACTTTTTCATCTATCCAGTGGCCGGCAAGATCATCCCCTGTACTCTGATCTCAATTTTTGGAGGTCTTCTCTTGCACACCCTACGGGAGACAGACAAACGGTCCAGAAGACTCAAGGGTGACAGCGGCTCGAGCAGCAACGGGAACAGCCAGACCCGCCGTACCACCATTATGCTGCTGGCTATCATCGCCTTATACATCATCTCGGAGCTGCCCCAGTCTGTCCTACTTTTGCTCTGCATCTTCGTGGAGGATTTTTTCGTGGACGTTTACAACTTGCTGGGCGATTTCATTGACTTACTATCGCTCATCAATAGCGCCATGAACTTTATCACATATATTGCCATGAGTACGCAATTCCGAAACACACTCACTCAGATGAGCTGCGAGTGCCTGCACACTGTGTCCTGTCACAAATACGGAAAGAGAAACACTTTACAAAGCACGAAGTACTCTAAGACTCCACCAGCGCCAGTTTGATGGTAATATTCTGGATATCAGCAAATAGCCCACAGAGCACAGACCAATCCTACATCCTAGTTACATAATAACGAGTTACGTTATAACGAAAAATAAGTGCTGAGGGATCTAGGAATAGACGACAATGAAGAAAATTCACATCATTATAGCTGTGGATGCTGCATGTATTTTGTACAATCATTCAGATTCGTTCCCATCGTTTTCCAGTTTTGTTATTATACTTGTGATCATGTTCGAAGTTATGACTTCATTTATATATAATTGATTAGTCAGATAATAATATAGTATTGTAGTACTTTAATAACAATATTATGGCCCTTCATATTACTGTCATGGATGTTCTCATATATGTAGTGGCCCCTACCCCTTGAGTTTATCATATAATATTTGGTGTCTTTCGTGTCTTCTTCATTTCATTGCCTTCAGGTTAAGTGCTAGATCTAGATCTAATTTATATAATTATAGACGTCACTTACTTCTTATATCTTGTAAGCATGAGAGGCAAGATACTTCGTCACAGACACTGTTGTGAAGATACTCGGGGGCATTCACTGCCTATGTTAATCTTCCCCTTAGAAGGTACATGCCATCGATACCCGGGGAAGAATGACACCGCTCTGTCTCATGGGGGCATCAGTTTACAACAGTTCGTACTTGTAGGTTTCCCACACCTCTCCGAGTCCATTGAGGGACGCTGCTTCAAACATCTGTAGGCAAATGACATCCTGCTCACACGAATGTGTGGTTGTGTTTGTGGTACACCAGCTCACTGCCTCAGATAAGCAACCACCAAATACAGTGAATTACATAACTTGTCCTATTTAATGCTCACAGAGCTATCAGACGTTTCCTTTTAGAAAATAAATGCTGTTTCCAAAGTAAATTTAACTCAAACAAGTCGTCCCTTTACCCAAACTTGTGCGATTAGTTGAGCTACTTGGTTGTGTGGTCAGGCTGTAGTTGTAACAAATTGGGAAGAAAACCATAATCTCACCCTCTATATAAAATATTTACTGTTACAAACGGAAGAGCTCAAAAATGTCATGCAACATATCCGCTTGCCCCGTTTTTGTTGTCCTCTTGTCACTATTATGTCTGTAACAAACTTGGAAAATTGGAAAATGTAAAAAGTCAAACAAAAGTTCCGCATTTGCTCTAGTTGGTACTAAAGCACTCGTGTTTGCTTAATCGCAGTCACGGAGTTCAAATTTGTAATAGTCTGAGGTTTCATGGTGGTTTGTTTCGTTTAATCTAAAAACTTTATGGAAATGGTGGTATGTAAAACTGGGCAGAGACATACGTGAGCGCACTGACGAATTTTTGTTGTTGTTTTTGTTGTTGTTGTTTTTGTTGAATATTCACTGTTAAAAATAACTAAGCCAAATAATCATATTGACAGTTTGCATATTTTTGTACAAATTTATGTGCAAAACCGCAGGCTTCAGGGCTGCTTGATCCCTCAGAATTCTTGACACGAATTTTGGGTTAGCGTCTTATACGTACATAGTCTACATAGATACACGGAAATCTAGAATTTTGTCATATAGAATTTACTGCGCTAAACTTTCAGGGGAAGTTGTCAAACCTACATTTTCTTATCACATAATTGAACAGCTGTCAAACAGAAATTTATAGCCAATTAAAACACTTTAAAATGAGAAGTTTTTAGAAATCGGTGACCAAATAGATCTATGTTAGAAAAATCAAGACGATCACAAGGTCACATACTGTCACAGATCAATTTGCAGACTGATAGCTGAAAATATGGTTAGGCCCCTATCTAAAAAATATAATATAATACCAAGAAGATTATTTTAAAAAAGTCAAGTTAGTGTGAGATTTGGATGTTGAAGTTGTCTTTAATAAAAATTTGTGAAAGTGAAAAGCTATTAAAAGAAGTGATCTCCAATGATAATAACACGATCGATATAGGATGGACATATATTTGGACTCTAGATCCTCTACTTGTCCCTCAAGTCCACGCTTACCAAGAGATGCTCAAATGTGTATAGCACGTATAATCGAAGATGAGAGTACGAAGATATTTTTTGCTCACAATCAGCCTGGACCTGATGAAAAGATACAGTACAACGAATCTCTTCCTTTTATGTTTAGAAAAAACCCCACAGACTGTAGCTAAAAATAGATCAAATATGCAGCCCCTGTCTCAACATCTTTTTGCTTAAGCCTCCATTGCAATAGTAAGCAATTCTCCAGACTTTGCAAATAATTAGATCTAGGGTGCGGATAAAACATGATAGCCACTACGTCCATACGCCGGCGTCATAGAGATCATCATCAGATATATAATGGCATGGCTGTGCTCAATTCGGTTCAAGCTAGTAGCCCTAATGTATTTGAATGGAAGTATCTTGAAAGCACTCAGCTTGTGCAAATTATTTTTTTGACTGAGTCGGGGTTTCTTAGATTTAAATAACGCACCCATTTTCTCAGTAACTAAAATGTAAAATCTGTCTCTGTGTTTGTTTGTCTGTTATACAAATCCGGACCATGTGTAACAGCCATATTTGACAGGATACCCAAAGTGAGGATGAAATGGCCGTAGGAGGGTATATCGTTCGCCGCAGTTCGGCCCTAGTGAATTTAAAGGAGCCAGTAAGAGATTATAAGGAGCATTCTCTCACCCTGTCCCATACTCTTCTCTGTTCACTTAGTGGCCTGAAATGAAAGAGCAGGCTAGAGTGAGTGCTCCGACATCAGTAATTTCTCTACTTTGGTGACTGATATACTTATCTGAATATACAGGTAAAATAAATCACATTGTTCAAACACAGGCCTCCATGATACATTTTGTTCCTACTTTACGCTTAGAGTCAACTCCCAGCTTTATAATCATTCTTTAAGCCAATTTTGTCGTTGGTATCCTTTGGACCTGCTATTCTGCCGTCTCTCAATGACAAGCTCGAAAGATTATAGACAACACGAAGGTTATCAAACGAGTATTGTTGCCTCAGTTTGGGCCTCAATTATTCTGGAAGTTTTCTGAAAGTACTCTTTATTCTGTATTCCGACAACTTAAACTTCGAGAAGTTACAAATTTTAACGTTTTGGGGAAACTGTAGTAATTCTAAACGTTTTTATGTAATGTTGTAGTGGTACTGATATCATGTAATGATTTTCTGTAACCTGGCGTTACTTCGTTCTATGGTACTATGTAGGTGTCATGTGGAGTTTGCTTGTGACATAATACGATAATATATGGTATTCCCTTATGCTGTAGATATGATGTTATAGAGTTTTTGCTGCAGATGTTGAAATACATGACAATCACTGTGACTTCTGACTATCACTGGGCTTGTAATAGTACCATCGCTAATGCAGTATGACAATTTGACTCAAACTTTTTGCCCGCCTGTGTGTATATGAATTTGTAGTATGACAAGGAAGGACGAGGAGAAGAAGAGAGTGTGAAGGAGAACTGGCAAATCTGACTGCATTACTTTGTTATATGTGAATGCTCTCTGATTGCGTCACTTATGAATTTTTAAGTCCTTACAGACTGCGTGTGGTTTGGTAGGACTATCGTCGATGCATAGAAAAATTATTTACATGAAGATAATGTTTAAAAACGAATGTATTCGTTGACTTTTTGTTGGAAATAGGTGGTAGTGTTTGTGGATATGACATCAAATCGGAAAAAAACCCACAAAATAAATGTTTCAATTAAAATTGCTAAGGGCGTGCAAACAGTGCTTGCTGATTACATTATTTCATGTCTGAAATTCTTTTAAACATTTTAAGGACACGAGTGTCTCGTGTCTCCGTCTGATAGCTTTAATCTTAACAAGACTGTGTGCAGAACAGGTTGCATAAGAGCTTTTGGTAATCATTCAGGAGTGTCATACACATCATTACTCTACCCACTACCAGTTGTTTAGTTTATTTTGTACCGTGAACAGTAACACTGGCAGCTCGACTCAAAACAATGAGCCGAGCCGAACCGAGCCGAACCGAACCAAACCGAGCCGATCTTTTTCTGAGTCTCAATTAATCGACTCTTCTTTTGACAATGGAGTCTTACTTCCGATAATGAACGAAACGATTGTGATATTGATATAGACAGTATGACAATGATGATTGGGAGGAAAGAGGGAGAGGGACTTAGTGTGTGCAAAAATAGAAGCTTGTGAATTGCGAAAGCGCAAATCTCAGCAAATGATTATTCAACATGACTTTTAGACAGAAGTGATGACGAAAGAGTTGCTCTGATGAATGTGCTTCAGCCTCAAGACCTTCCATGTCTTGGCTTTGTGCTAAACCAATCCATTCTAAAAAGGAATCCTCCACAAATGACATGCCACATGCACGGTACATGGAGTGAATGTATTTGGCATGTTTTGACATGAAAGAAGTGAGCCAATATTTTTTATCATGCATTTGCCACCATAATGCTGCAAAATGTGACCCGTTTTATCGAATCGGTATTTAAATCGCATTTTGGTGGCACTAAGTTATGCACATCAGTGAAAAGCTCTTTTTAAAGACTTTTTATTTGATGCCAGAATCATTGTTGTAGATCCAGCGATGGCCGAGATACGCGCTTTACATGGTGGTTGGGGTGAGAAAGTAAATTTTGGGAAAGTGACTAATAAAGTGGCAATTTTCAGACGGTACGCTATTTCTCTCCTTAGATACTGGCACTTCTAGATTAGCTGCAGACGTTTCACTTGTCATTGTGCACGGCAATACCAGAATGCACTTGTCATGCATACACATAAATGAACTACATGGTGTTCCAAAACAAACAAACAAAATAAAATACTGGTTAGCAATAAAACAAGCAAACAAACAAACAAACAAAATACCTTTCTTTCTGAATTACTCAAATGAAATTTTAGCAGATTTCTCAACTTTCTGAGTAAACTCATTCAAGTTTGTTAGGTATTTTAACGTTTTTGAAAAAAATATGAAAATACGAGTCCGTCGAAATGATCTTAAAATTTAAAAAAAATTGAATGTTGCATCAATGACAGTAGATGTTCCACATTTTGGTGTTTTAGAGAATTGTTTAGATGGAAAGTTGTGTCCGTACATATCTGCGGTTTTTTTTAATTTCTGGAAACACCCGGTACATTTACTCTTTGGTGATCTGTAAAATAAATATGTATCTAGAGATCTTTAGAATAATTATTATTTGTTATCTAATAATTTTTACATAGGGAAATGTGAGAATGTATTTGTGATAAGGAATATGTTATTGTGTCATGGTAACAGAAGGAAGCATGAAAATTTCTAGATAGAAAGTAAATATATTATTATGTATCAAATATAAGATGCTGTATTTGCCGTGTGTAAGAGGCTATGTGGACTGTGGACATTTTAGCAAGAGACTGTTGCAACTACGCTGATGTGTAACATCATTTGGAATGTCCATTTTCTGTTAAAATTCCTCTTCAGGTAGTCTGATATAATGCATATTTCCCAATGTTTGAGTTGACTTTGTTGTTGTTGCTGCATTTGTTGATGTTGTTGATGATGTTGTTAGAAGATTGTGGGTAAAATACTGGTTAGCAATAAAACTAGATGATTGCTGTCACCAGTTGTCTTTATCTTCTACATTGTTATTGGCATTTTCAGTGATTAGGAGGACCGTAAGGAAATGTCAGGACATCCGGACTCAATGATGGGAGTTCTGTTACCCCGAAAGAGACGGAACGACGGACTAGGGTAGAAGAAAAAAAGGAAAGAACACAAGGGGATTCTACATTATCCTCATCCGGCAGGCCAGTTCCAAGCTTACACACTCATAGGATAAGCTAAAACGGATTCCCTACCATCATGCGACTTGAGATGTTCATTGATAAAATAATAATTTAGCCACTGATCCAACCGGAATGATATGAAACCTGTCAGTGGCTGGTGTCACTCCAGTCAGTTAGAAGGAGCATTAGATCTCAGCCAGTCTTGTCACAATAATATCATCAGACCATACCAGGGCTGCCACGCCTAGTGATTTTTCACTACATCTTGTGATCCTGTATATTTCTAGTGACCTAAGGAAAGAAATGCGACAAACTGGAAATTCTAGTGCAAAGTTGCGAAAGCAAAACCCTAATCATTGTTCTAAACACGAGAAGCCGATCTTAACACCACACTTTAAGCCAAGATCCACATTCAGAAAACAATACCAAAAATGGAATTTCTATGTACACATATGTCGAGCTCTTGCAGTTTCTGTTACAACTCCACTAAGTGAAGGTTTATTTTTTCTGCCTTCTTAGTTTCTTCATTTCATACTTCTACTAATTTAGCGGCCCCTCTAATACTTATTATATGATTTAAATAACGAGTATCAAAAAACAGTTTCGGAGGATCAAAAAGAGTGTATGTGATATCTTGTAAAATTTGACCGTGGAAACAAGTGAAATGAGAGCGGCAGTCCTGGGCAAAATCCTGATGTTTATTTACTAGCCAGTGACCAGAAGGAGGAAAACAGGAGAGGTGTAGGTAGGAGGAGGTACAGAGATGTGGAATTAAGAAGGGAAGAAAGATAATGAAGAGGAGCAGCAGGAGGTAAAAGAAAGTACGTCGAGAATGAAGTAAGAGAAACCGAGAAAGAGAACAAAAGAAGGTTGCAGGTATGGACGTGTACTTTCAATTTTGAGTCTATATTTGCCGTGCAATAGTTTCCCACCCTCTTATTTCACATACTTTATATCCTAGATGAATGACTCAAAGACAAAACATCGTGTGTATTGATAGATCTAATACTACAGAATCTGTTTCAAACATTCACACACATGTATAATAAAACAAAAAAAGATACTAGCGCAGAAAATATCTCCCATGGATTTATTGGATTCTTCTCAGTACTGTGAAACTCTGAGAATGAATTCAGTATTGCGCATCAGGGATTATATTTTCAATATCTTTTGAACATGTAAAACATACATTTCCTGCCCAGTACTTCAGTAACGAAGAAAAACATTCAAATTACATGATAAACATTGAAATAAGTGGTCTGGCACTATTGCCAAGCTGGTTTGCAGCGAGGATGAGGGGTACAGAAAGGGGGAGAGGAGGGGAGAGGGGAATGGAGAGAGATGAGGAGACGGTGACAGGGGCTGTAAAGGTATAAAATTCAGGAGTCTTATTCTTTCTCCTGGTACTGCAATCTTTTTTTCCTCCTACTACCAGACCTGGATGTGTTCATAAGTCTCCATGTTTCTGCATTTGTATTTAGAAATAGATAAATGTCTTCTCTGATGTTTGATCGAAAGCTTCGTTTTCTGAGGTAAAGTTCTAGCAACTGTTGAGAATCTGTGTCTGGTAACAAAGACGGATGAGTTGATGGACCGTGTCCTGCATGTTCTTCTTTATGCCGTTGCTGTGCTGATGCCGGTGTTGCTTTAACCGAACTGCAAAAGATGAGGAAAAGAACAACAACTGACTTATTGTCTATAAGAACTCGCTGTTCAGTCTTAAAATGTAGTTTATTAGATCTACTCACATGACGTGATCGAATTGGAATGGCATACCTCAAATGGGAGCATATGATGCATTAATAGTTGCAACAATGTTAGTTACAACAAAAGTTTACTGACATCCCCCATGACCTTAAACACCAGTCCCACCAGCATCACCATCAAATCCGTCATCATCACCATCACCACCTCCGCCGCCGTAACCATCATCATCACTCCCACACCACCAACAACAACAACAACAACACCAAAACAACACCAACAGCATCACTACCCTGGTCCAGTTCTAATTATGTTTGTCGTTATAGTAACAGCTTTGGTCGTAATTACAGCAGCAGCATAATAGTATTAAAAACAGTAATGGCAGTGAAGGGAGGAGTCACAGCGGTGGGTTTAATGTAGTTAGTAGTCACAGTGGTGGTGGTCTGATAGTGATGGTAGTTACTAAGGTTAGTGGTAGTGAGGATGGTATTGGTCATGGTGGTGGTCGTGGTAGCAAAGGTGGAGATAAGGGTAGTATAGTCTTATGGGATGATCAGTAAACTTTTATGGTGACTAAACTTTTTGCAACTACAAATGCAGCATATTATGCTCTTTATAGTGGAAAATAGTTTTCTAACCCCCATCCAGGGGAAGCCTCTTCGGTGAAAAAGCTATGCGCAGGCAAGGCTGCTTACTGTAAACAAAATAGTAGCGTGCTTGTAATAAATTTTAATGATAACCTGTCGTGAGATTAATCCTTTGATTGTACAAATTCATAGTTTCATGACACACTGAGACTGTCCTGTTGTTGTATCCATATAACAACTATAGCGTAATAATATCTTATTTGGTGGAGGTCAGGTTCGAGGTCTGCAAAAATGGAAGCATAAATTCATCACATCTGAGTTACGTCTGAGTTACTTCACTAAACACTTTTTGGAAAGAAAACTCACACATTTTGCCAGTCATTAATTAGGCGAAAACACACTGAGAATTCCTTCCAGACAAAATTTCTGTAAATTTGTTCCGTTTCTCCTTTATAAATTTACTTTTGTTCCGGGGAAGGTATTCAATGATTTCATTACCGCTCACTGTCTGGACAGAAACTGTGAGATGACCAATACTGTTCATCATGTGGGTTGTGTAGTTAACTGTCACTGTGGTTTGTTTCTACTAGCTGAGACATTCAATTGGCAGTGCGGAACATGGCATAATGCTAAATTTCGAAATTCGATATAACGGCCTGTATGGAATTCGATATAATTGATATAATAGTGATATAAGGACTTGGATATGAAAAGGGTGGGCGAGATTTCGAAATAAAATTGTTGTCTCAAGAATATGGTATAATCTCTTTGTTAAAACAGGAACTATGCTAAAACCGTTCTCTCCAGATTACAGTATAAAAGTGCACATCTTGGAATTAAATATACACCGGAATTGATGCACAGCTCAGTCACTGGAATTTGATGAAAAATGTAGAGACATGAATTCGATATAATATCTAAAAACATGACTTCACCATAAAAATTCAGTCACAAAATAGGATATTAAAGAAAATTAAAGCAGCGTAAGGATTCCGCCTCCAATGATATATTAGTTACTGGATTCTACTACAGCAATTTTACTAGAATTTTACTAGCATGAGGAAGCCTAACTCCTGATAAACTTGTCGTTTTAGCCGTTACATGCATTCTGATACTCTCATCTGAATCGGTCTAAAATTCTAAAAGAAAAGAAAAACACCAAATATTTCCATATCTGAGTTTCATTCTTTTTTGCAAGGAAGATGGAAAATGGATATAGTAAGCTGTTTATTTCGTGTTCTGGTTTTTGCAATTTCATGTCGTGTCCCTATTATTCTGTTGTTTTTTTCCCCCATATCTGCATAAATCGAAGCCCAAAACTGGTAAATAGTCCAGTTTATAATTTTACACTGTTTAAAATCTTTTACCTCACCACATTGTAAACAAGAGACCTGACATAAAACTGAATGTTCAAGATTCTTTCCGCTGCGATATCATAGTTTAACGAGCAAAGAACTAATTGGATGTTTCAAATGAAACTTCCAGTGATTAACTTTGTAATAACATAGATAGTAGAATAACTCTACTATCTATGTTAATAATTAAAAAGTCAAATGCAACAATGACCAGTAAGCTGCCGATTGAGAGTACTTACATGACCAGTTGTTAACGTCTTGTGATCAAAGCCTAGTCTCAATGACGATGGGGGCAGCGCATGGCCCTGCAGTTCATCTCGAAGTCTGAGGCCACGGCGTTGTGAGCCCAAAGGAAGTTATCCACATCCCAGTCCTTCTTGTACTCCAGCAACTCGTAGTAGCTGATAAAAGAGTCCATGTGATGGTCGTGAGGTGATGGAAATGGGATAACAGTGCTGAGTGTGGATATTATGATAGAAATATAAGGCACTGCAATGATAGTGATAATGATTCTGAATGGTTCCAGCTGTTTCCACTAGTGTGTTCCCCGACGTCTTTCGTACTACTATGAACGGTGAATTGGAATAAAATAGTTCCACATTTAAGTCGTTGGAGGCTGTGTGAGTCAGTACAAGTTTACTTTTGATTTGTGTGAATGAGAGAAAGAGAGAAAGTCTTACTGGATGAAGAACCTAGGATCCTGCCGTAGCCATGACGGCCTAAACAGAGAATAACCCACTTCAGCGACCTCCTCTTCGAAAGTTGACCCTCTGCCTCCGAGTGTGGGGAGTTTCTCCCTTAGGCTAGTTTACTTAAAGTAAGAATGTCAAATAAAGCTTCATGCAGTGAATCTTGGTACTACAGTATATCGGGGTGGCGATATTTGCATTTTTATGGCGAACGAGAGCCCGCGTATGCGCTTCCTTCAGTCTCACTACCTTTTTTTTAAGGTCAATTTTGTTCGTTGCCCTCCTGGCGTAACACAGCTAACCAACTAATAAAACTAATAATGACAATAATAAAAATTATTAAAACGTTCGCAGTTTGTTAGTAAAAATCCGGACTAAGGCCCATCTATACAATTTTATACTGTTATTACCCCATCAGGTCAGTTCACTTTGGGACTTTCTCAACCCCTTAGGTAACATGCAGTGTAATGACCATTTATCTGTAGGTGCATTCTGGCATTCTGACAGTGCCTTTCACTACCTGATGAATCCTATATAATAATTATACCTCCGTAAATAGTCCCTTTAATTTATTCTCCCTTCTACGTTTAATTTGAATCATTTTCTTTATTAACCACGGTAAGCCTGCATACGTTTTAAAATTAAGTTCATTTCTTCTTAAATATGGTGCTATCTCGTAATCTCCTCTTATCTGCCCTCTATTATTAAGACCTTTACTCTACTTTTAACCTAAACGTGGTTTTTAGTTCACCTACCTAGGTAGTTAAGCATCTTCCCTTTGCATGGTTGCTAAGTTTTTATATCCTTATATACTTTCTATTGAATAAAACTTTTGCCGAAACATTTAGATTGCGATTATAAATATTTTAGTTACTATAATGTTTTCGTTAAAAGTTGATGTACACAGGGTTGAAGTAGTGCTTGAAATGTTCGCTTATTTTACAATGATGATGATGATGATGATAAAGGTTATGAGGAAGAGGAGAATAGCTTCATATCAAAGAGAGAAGCAGTAAAATGAAGTCATCTGATAAGAGAAATCTCAATGATGGGATCAAAGGTATTAACAAGGTCACTATTTGTGCCATGAGTTGGCAAGTTGGCATGCGGAAATCAACAGTACAGCACAGAGTTCTAAATGATAAGATATGATACTGGGGAGGAGTCAAGACCTCCAGCACTGAAATATGTAAAGGGATGGCCAAAGATTTATATGAAAAATTATTTAGTCTGAAAAGGCCTGCAGGTATCAGAATAGAAGATTGTTCTAAACAGCCCATGTAATATTTTATTTTGACAAGAATCCTATTGGTCAAATGAGTCCAAAATCGTGTCTAATAAAATGTGTCTATTGACTAATTTTGCGCTGTGCGTTATGTTTAAAGTCACGTATTGTATGCCTACTTGTCTCTGCATTTTCTTTACGCCTGGTCAAGGTGCGGAAATAGCTAGGTATTGATTGGAGTGTGTCAGCAATAATTACTGAGAATTGCAACTGGACGAATGCGCACCCGAATATTCATTTTACGTTGATTGTACATCCATTGGATTTTTTAGAAACTCTGGTAGCAGCCAAGGGCAGTTTAAATAAAGAGAAATGTAAGTCAGTGTCCCAATAGGAACTGTCACTTAAAATGTGTCTTTGGAGAAGTAAGCGATAAGTAATAGACATAAGCGTGCACTGATGAGTTACCGTGATCCGTAAAGTGCTGTTTTCCAGTCTTCCAGGTCTTCACTGGCATAGTATGGGTCCACCCCGCCGTTCCCAAAGGATCGCAGTCTCTTCTGGAACTCAAGAGCTTGCGCTATGTAATATTCTTCCCTGAAGAGAGTAGAATGACATTGTTACAATGTTGAATACTCCCAGTTACGATGTTGAATACTCCCACTAAAATGAAAGGAATGGATTCCTATCTTAATAGTCTCGAGGTTTGCACCTCCCTTGGTGATAACTGAGATTTTAAAAAAGCGATGTTAAGCCAAACATATCGTATCATAACTAAAACGATGTGACACCAGGTCCCCGGTTAGCATATCAATATAGGTTCTAAATGTTTTCGCATGAATCGCTAAATGGGACCTTTATGAGACTTTCTTCAGACAAACGAAGGGTTCATTTAAGTTGGAAACATAAGAAAACACATGGATATCATGACAGTTATCTTCATATGGGAAATACATGGGTGAACCTGGATCTTAAATTGGTGGGTAAATCATCTTGCCATCATGTTGGAAGCTCATTTCTAGATGAAATTTAATATATATATATATATATATATATATATATATATATATATATATCATTATAAGTCCCAGGTGGACAACTGACATTGCCTTTGCCGGAGATATCCCCAAATTTCATAGCTAAAGATACTGAGTAAATATGTCCTAACCTCACGAGATCGTCATCCCACTGAAGAGCACAGGTCCAGGAGAAAGCAGCTTCTCGAAGCTTTTCACTCACAGAAGACTCGAAATTTGGCGAGCCCACTTTGCCTGTGAGCATAGAAAAATGATGCCGCTGGTTTGTGTGGCTCATAATGTAGTAGTGCATGGAGGTACAGCAGTAATAGAAGAAGTGATAATGAGATAGTTATGGTAATGGTATAGTAGAGGTAATAGTGATGATGGTGATGGTGGTAGCAGCAGTAGTAATAATAGTAGTAGTAATAGTAGTAGTAGTTACATAAGGAGTATAGTACTCCTGGTAATAGTAATAGTAGTAGTAGTAGTAGTAATAGTAGTCATAATAAACGGCTATAGTTATTGGGTAGACCCGACTTCTTAGATACTAAAAAAAAAACATGGCGGATGTGCATCCATAACAGTTCCACGTTGAAGACTGAGGAGCTTGACAGTCTAGATGTACAAACGTCATGGGTTTACCTACACTGAAGCTGTCCCTACAAAGAGAGAGGAGCACTCGTGGACAATAATCGACAGTAATGCCAGTCGCGAGACAAGATGACAAGGTTAGAAAGGAGGAGAAAAAGAATGAAAAATAAGAATGAGGAAAAGCAATACAGAAGGAAAATGAAGGATGAAAACGAATGAGCTCACCTCCAAGCAACTTTCCTACACATCTGTATGTTGAGTCTACCGTAGGACTGTCGGCCACATCCATCATGAGTTCCACAAACAGGTCAAGCTTTGTGGCATTAGTCACCACGTCACTGTTCAGGAGGGTGTTCATTACATACACGTTCGGCTGGCTCCTGGGGATGGACAGACAGCGAAGGATGCACCAGTCTATGCAGTCATGCACAACAACAACAACAACAACAACAACAAAAGGCATAAAGTTCTTCTGTTTACATATTTGCCTGAAACGTGATGATACTGGTGACACACTGTGATCACAATATTATGATGTCTCTCGTGATTATGCCACGTCACTTTTTACCTGCAATGCACATGTAGCGGTTTGTCCAGTTTACAGATATATTGCCCTACGAGTATATTTCTATGTCAGCAACGATCTTGGTCAGGAATGTTGCTAGTTCAACTGTGGACTTTTTTGGGAGTCGATTTTGGTAAAAACTGTTTAGCTGAGGAAATGGAACCAACGAACCACACGTACAGACTTTCACTCTGTCCAGTAGGAAATATTGTTCATATATTTACATAGTAATTATCATGGTCAAATCGGCTGATATCATTGTAAGTAAACATTGTACATAGGACAAAAAAAAAAATTCCTCACCAATTTTTTTCGATGCCAACCACGCCTCATAGAAAAGGCAAAAGCGAATTGAGGGATCTGGCTCCATTAACCCAACTTGCCAGCTGGCCTGCATCCTACATACGGTGTTGTCATATACAAGAACCTGGCTATTAGTTATAGGATGCCGCTATAGTTCACAAAATGGAGCAGATCACAAATCATGAGGAACTGAAAATCCATTTCAGCAGTAGGAGATAACCACTTTTGACCAGAAAAGAGTCGTCTGCAGTGACTTTGAAACTTCAGACAACAAATCTGAAGAAACTGATCGAGAAATAAATTTATAGTTCTGTACAAAATTGCATGTGCTAAAAAAATGTTGCCTGAGGCCATGCGATGTTTTATTGTGTCTTAACTTACGTAAAGTGCTCGTCAACCTCTGCCTCATTCTGTCTGAACTGGCTGTAGGAAGTCAGGGATGGATTGGACACAACTCTTTCTCTAGGATGGACAAATAGACAGGGGTCAGAGTACAGGTGTGCAGTCAACAGAACTGGATGATTTTATTACCCTTAAGTTACCGAAACAGATGTTGTTGGCCTACACAGCTGAAACGGCACAGGCATCTAGCTGCCAGAAGAATTATTGGCAAATATATTTCATCGATAACTACGGACAGTAGTTTGAAAACAAAACACAACCTGTAGAAATTGGACTAGGTTTAGTTTCTAAAATCCAATGGTTGTGGTTATTACTCAGTGATCAAACTAACGAGAAGCAGAAAGAAAAAAAAAATGATTGGGTGCTAAAAGAGAGGGTGAACTCAACAGATTCTGTTAGAAATAGTGCCGTGTACCATCGTACCTGTTTAATGGCGAGTAGTTCTGCAGGTTCCAGACGGGAGTACCGATGATACTGAAGTTGTAGTAACCATAGCTGAACATATGGAATTTGATAGTACCCTGAGAGAGAAACAAAGAATAAAATAGCGACAGCAACCCAAAATGACACTGCGAACGAACTTTTACTACAGTTCCATTAATAATTAAATGATTTGGAAACGGGTGTGGAACATCTTATGTACAACCGATTACCTCGGAACACTGTTTTGCCGACAATTATAAACGGGTTTTTCTCATCCAAGATGACTTACACAGCACATGCATCAAACTTTAATTTGCTGTTTCTTGATACTAAAGCAATGTGAACATGCTGTGGACAGTGTGCTGAACCTGGTAAACATTCCCATACTTGGCTATGAGCACCTAAAAAAACACACTAAAATCAGCTGACTACCTTACTAGAAGTTTACAATCAATGTGGCTTATATAGCAGATATTCACTGTCTCCCTCCCTTGCTGTATTTCTGATATAAATTTACGTCACAATTTTGAATATGTCATGAACTCGAAATTTTGAATACGTCCTTTGACATCCAAGCTCTCGAGGTTCTACGATATGTCGTTTTCATTAAGTTTGTGTTGTTTTTATACTGTTTTATTGCAATTATTATTATTACTATTATTATGATTCATATTAGTTGCTAATGGAAGTTAACTTTTGATGTTGTTCAACTGTCAAAACCCAGCAAAAACGGAATCTGAATTCGGAGTTTTCTTTTACTTCTCTGTGGTGAGCAGGGGCAACAAATAAATACTAGAAAAACATCACAATTTTAGAGCATATAGCCAACAGAAGAGGTAAGAAAGAGAGTAAATATGTAAAGTAGAAACTAACTGAAAATAAGGATACATAAGATGCAAACTTGCGCTTTCCGTCTCGCGCCTTCCAAATTGTTACAAATCATTGTAGCAGAGTTATCCCGTTTCATGTCCCCGGTCCCCCTCCCCTGCCCCACTCCTGGCCAGTTTAAAAATGTACACTATCACATGATCTCCTCTTCCTTCTCTCCCCCCCCCCCCCCCCNCCCAAACAGCCCCTGCCTAAAGATGTATCATGACTTGTGCAATGTTTTGTTTAAAGAGTTTCTCTTCTTACCTTGTCGTTGGGTACCTGTGCTGACATGGCACCGTCTATAGCGATGTAACCTCCCCATTGGAAAGGCAGATTGATCACCTGATTCAGCAGATACTGGAAAGATAGAAAGTTGTGATAGTTTCTCGGTTCATAAGTTTCCACCTTAATTCGCTCCATAGACCTCTGTATGGGACTGTTGCCTAAGGTGCCATCATTTAATTGCATGCATTTTGGACAAGTCTTCATAAAAAGAGTTTCATAATTTTCTTTTTTTCTCTGAATGACTCACATAAAATTAAGCACCTTTTCCAACGCTTTAGACGAGCAAAACTCACTAAAGGGCAATTTCTATGACATGACATGTCAATATTTGAAATTAAAAAGAAAAAAAAAAGTACAGGAAAAATATTTCAAAATATTTATGAGAGCGTCACAACTAAAACTCAAACTTTAGAGAATTAAATTAAATTAGACAACATATTTCACATTGTTTAAGCTTTGACAAACCAGGATTATCATACATGTAGTTAACATTATTTTGCTGAAAACAGCATGGAGATATTTTTTTAAAAAATCTGATGTTACCTTTGAAGTCTGCCCCTACTCCGCCCCCCCCCCCCNCCCCCCCCCCCCCCCAACCAAAAAAAAAATCCATTGACATTATGTGCAGGTAAAGCGTGTCCCAGAAAGAATGTTCCCATCTGATATCGTCACTGAGCCTATAAGTAATATTATTGTGACAAATACTATTACTATCAAATGGGAGGGAAGCCTCTAAATTCGTTATGCCTGTTCAAAACTTAAATAGTTTAACACCCGGCAATCTCTAACATCAAGAACCTGTTATGGAATATTTAAAAGTTCTGATTCACGATGTCAGCTGTCTCTGGCTGTATGAGCACAATTTCCTGCTTAATGTTTTCCTTCAGTTATTCTAGAGTTTCTGGTAAACCATGCCACAAATAAGGTCAGGGAGCTGGGATGGTCTCCCCTGCGAGAGACAATTCGCTCTCCAATAAGCTGCTGTCTCAGACATACAAAAAATATTTGCTGTGCGGCGTGTCGCTCCATCCTGCACAAACTCGAGTGTCTGAGTTCTGCCCAGATCTGGCAAGTGATAGCCTTCAAGCAAATAGCGTGTCGTGCTGCATTTGCCGTCACAGTGTCATTGTTTTCTTCAAAAGAAAAGGACAAAAAAATCGACGATGCATTGACATTCAGTGACACACCAGACAGTCGCTGCCTCTACTGAAAGCAATCGACTTTTAGCTTTATAGGATTACTTTAAAACTCAGAATCCATTGTCTGTATGTTGACGTGTCTTGAAAGGTGAAGACAACCTTACTTTCTCTGTGTTTCGTATGCCGCCATTCAATATGCGATTTAGAAATCCCAGCCAATGCTGGTGGTGCTGGTGTTCAGCTGTCTGTCATTACTGAATCTGATTCTTGTATAGATTCGAAGACTTTCATAAAATTCTGTGCACTAATCTACAAAGCATCGGCGCCAAATCGATTTTCTTAGACTGTCTGCAATCGATGTCCGAATGTGGCCGACATTTTCATCTGCTGTCATCTTCTTTGTTCTCTTCCTTTGTGAACAGGGGAAATCTTGGCCATTCTGTCGGATTGTTGGTTTTGAAGATGCATTTATATTGAGATAGGGCCTAACAAAACTCTCTTCAACTCCAAATAATCTTATTTTGTTTTTCAAACATAAAAGTTCAACCAACTTGGAACTCCGCATACTGACATTACCCAGTGCAGCAGTCTAAAAAAAACTGTATGAAGGATTAGCATTTTACTGTATTTCAGCTAGCTCGCGGCTATATTGCTGCGCAAACGAGTAAACAGAAATTCTGTATTTGTAGAAAACATAAGAAGGCACAGAATGTCTACTTCTATGAGCATTAAATTTAAAAGAATTTTCTTTGGATGGACATCAAGTACTTGGATTTTACTAAAGTGGTTAGAGTACAAGAGCTTATAATGGAAATATGGGAATGTTCCTCCTATGACACTCTGTACTATAATATATTATATACCTTAAGTGAATCTCTGCCCACCACTTGACCGTTGTCCACAATACGGTACTGGCCGGAAATACTACCGTATTGGAATGGAGGTATGAAAAGGTTGAAGGTGAAGGACACAGGAATGCCCCAGTTAACCCCGCCTCCTCGTAAAGCCTTCATCAGATTTGAGTCATCATAATTGACGACATTGCCTGGGGAGCAAAAGAATTGGAATATGTTGTCAAATCCAAGCGATAGACCTTTTGTAATCTGACCCCATTACAGACCAGAGTTTGACATCTGCCATTGTCACTGTCTTTTTGACCGATTAAATCCAAAATAACAACATATTAAAATGAACATTCCAAAATCTCGATGACATTAATTTTTATTAATTGGAAACTCATCAGATGAAAGCGAAATACAAATCGCTGAAATACCTCTAATCAAACAGATTGCATTTTCCGACTCACAATGAACCAGAAATCGTCTCTCTGTAGTTATTGCTCGAGACGACTTGCAACAGCTGAAGCCGAATCTTTTACAGTAGATACCTCTTGTTTGCAAATGCCTTTTGAAGTCTTGTTACACGACATATTATGTAGTTGCTTGTCTCCTATGAAGACGATAAGTGTTGCGGAAAATAAGAACAATACTTGAAAGTACATGTATTTTTGCTCTGCACTCAGTGACATTATTCGTTAAGGTACTCACGAAGTGCACATTGTCCCATTTTTCTGACAAGTACACAGCATCGCAACAATGCATTTAATAGCACACATCAACGGACACGTTCCTTTTTCTGCTGCACCATCAGTTATAAAAGAGGCACTCCTTGTAAGCTATTTTACATTTAATCGGAAAAAAGTGTCTACATCTTCAGCTTAACCGACTTGCTTTCTATAATATTAAAAAAAAAACAAAAGCAAAAAACAACAAAACAACATCGCAACAAACATCGACCATACAAATACATACCGTTAGAGTCCTGCACGGAGACAGAGCCGGACGTAACTGTTGCTAAACGACCATCAGCTAGTACTATCTGAGCGCTGACCAGGTTGTCAGAAGCCAGTCCAAGGGTGCGGGCCAGTGGACCCACCCCACCAGTCAAGGTGAACACATCCACCGAGTCCAAAGTTTCTGATCCTCCAGCTGCTATACGACCGAAACCGGTGCCTGACTCCACCTGACTGTAGATCTCCCCCCAAGTGTTGCCGGCGTAGGCTGTGACGGTGCCTGGTACGTTGAAATTGTTGAGGTCGGTGGAGACAGAGACGGGGGAAAGCTTGAGTTGGGAGAGGTCAATCTTCATGCTTCCGTCATAGGACCCTCTGTACGAGAAGATACGAAAACGTGAGCCGTGAGGATAATATGGATAGTAGAAGAAGATAATTCAAAGCAAAGCCCAAGAAAATAACAATGATGGGGGAGCAAAAGAAATACTGGGACTGGGATTGTTTGAGAATGGACTGAAGGAGATGAGGCAGTCGAATGCATGAGAGAATGCTATGTAACATGTTTGCCGTTTATAATAAGCTTGGACACTGTCAGAGTAGAGAGCCTCTATCTGTAGCATCAGACGAGATGTCAGTCATTTTACCTACCGTAAAAACTGGCTTTCCTCTACTGACAATTGACATCAGATTACACACTTGATAATCCACGCCAGCGTGAGTGTAACTGACATTCAGCTTGATCCCTTGATAAGCAGTGCTCTGACAACATCCAAGCTTTTCTCTCCCCTCAGCCAGCGCCAGAAGAGACGTCAAACAGAGTGCTTGATCTCCGGATTTCAGTTACCTCTCTTGATAATACAAGTCAACGTTGATTTCACGTATCTCCTACCCTTTTGTGACAGAGCAATCGATGTCGCCTCTCATACATCACTTACCTCTCTTGAGATGTCAAGCCGCCTCCAGATTTTACTTACATGAAGGTTACTTCTTGTTCTCGCGTAGTCGTCTGATTTCACTTATCCAATTTTAAAGTTTTAGGTACAATTTGAATCGTAAAGATATTAAAAAGAAAAATAAATTGTGTTAAGCCTATGTTTTAAGCACGCAGTAAAAACCAGCCTAATGAGAAATTGGGGACCAAATCAGAGGTCCAGGTAAATGTTTTGGAAAGATATTTGCGAAAGAATTTGGACGTTAATCTTCCTTTTGTTTCCCTTAAAAGATCGGGTAAAAGCAGTACTTTAACCTCCATGGAAAAATTATTCCGAAATCACGGTAGCATCTGTAGAATAACACATTTTGTGCATAGGGCCGAAAAAAGAGAGAAACTAATAGGTGCCTGTGAACTTCAGAGCAGCAATAGGCTGCCATATTCCACTTACCTCCCCTGGTAATCCAAGCCTCCGCCGGAGTAGACAACATTCATGTAAAATCTCCTGGCAAACAGCACCGCTTTCTGGACATCGGAGATGGCCCGTGCGATGACAACTACACCTGGGCTGCGAGTCCATCGCTCATTGAGCTGGTCAACTGTTGAAACGTACAGGGCATCGGATGGGACCACGACCGTCCCAATAATAGAAGCCTGAAAAGAAAGGCGATGAATTCAAGAGAGAACAAATAATTATCATTAGCTTTGCTTCCGTCTTAGAACAGAACATTAGACAACTAAAATCAAATTGCCCGTTTCATTCAGCATTAACTCAGCAAAATATATTTAATAGTAATGACAACAGCAAATTGAGAAATTTTGATATAACTTTCTTATTTTAATCGCATTCATAGAAATGTACATTCTGGCTTGCATACTTTTAAAGTACCGTGCAGAGTGCTCATGTTAGACCTTTAAAAATGAAAACCTGACAAATGTGCAAATGGCAAACTCTATAGGACGATTTAGAAAGAACAAAAATGCTATACCCGACTCCGAATTTGAAGATGTTTCCGTTTGAAAATTTGAGAAACATAATTATGTACCAATATTTTTGTCATCACTGCATTGAATGTTTCACCTTGCCATCTTTGTATAATGCCTGTGATTGTTATTTTATATCTTGGAGTAAAACAACTAGGCACCATTTACATATTACATGACTTGAGTATGATGATTTAATGTTGTTATGTACCGTAAGATGCAAGCTCTGGAGATTAATGGAGTCAAAAAAGTGTCACAACGTGGGTGACATAGGCCCTCGAGGACCCGGGCAAATAGATCTAAAAAGCGACGGGATTCACGAATTTTATTACGGAATTTTTACTGAGAAACATTTTACTGAAGCACTAACAACACTGGTATGTCGTCAGTCCAATGTGGACTGTGATGCCTTAAACGCTGCCTATGTAAAGATATAGGGTGATGTACTATGTTACATTATTAGTCAAGTGATGGTGCAATCTGACGATGTAAATACACTAAGACGTGATATATTACTTGCAAGTTAGCAACGTCCTCTTGGTCAGGGTAGCAGTGACTTCCAGGGTAACATCGTGTGGGGTACAAGCGCTTCTGGCGGGAATGGTCACCCTCGTGTGCCAGACAAGTCAAGGCCACACTGGCCAAGACTGCCAGGATGAGTCTGTTCAAAGACAGCAGATAACATGAGATAATTATGCAGTTTTACATAATAATAGATATGTATTTGTAATCACATGCCTTCAAATAAAACCATTCTTTATACGAGACAAATAACTTACTTATATTTCTGTTCACGCAAGATCTTCAGTATTACATAGGACAAATACTGTAAAATGTTATAAATATCTCGAGTAGAAGTTGGAAAGTTTGTTAGTCTGTATATATATATACTGTAGATACAAAATGTAGTCTATATATATAATATATATATATATATATATATATATATATATATNTATATAGATACATGCTTCAAAAATAGGAACTATTTTGGCACTATCCCCGCAGGAGTGAGGCCGAGGGTCGAGGTTCTTATGATTCAAAGATATTAATGATGATGGCCTACATTAACCCATAATTAGCGTCTTAATACTCTAGTCTATATCCAGCGCTTAACCAAATGCATAAGTTTTCAGTTCTGTATGTGATATGTCCTGTTGTCGTCATCTGTGGACCTGTCGTTGTGAAATTAGTGATGGTGATTCCATTTGTTGCAATGATTACCGCGTGCCATTAAAACAAAGCAACAAAAAGACCCCCCCCCCCCCCCCNCCCCCATTGGTTCCTGCCACTGATTACCTGTCACAATTGTAGTTATATCATTCTATTACCCATATTTTCGCAGTTGTTTCAGCAATAGCAAGTTTTGTTTACCCGAGAATGTTATATAGACGAAATCTAAGCAAGAGTGTTTTCCTGTTGATATCATTATAGTGCTACAGTGCTCACTCTTCCTAAGCGTTCGCAGGAAAAAAGGCAACCAAACAAGAGGGAATATCATGTGTCTGTACCACGGTATTAGGCACAAAATAATGAAGTCCCAGGCTAGTAAACCTACAGTAACGTAATTGGCATTTCGAATCAACACCACAGATGTTGTGGTAATCCCAAGAAAACATAAATGAGGCAAGAAAGTAGGCAGCGCAATCATCCATACAATCCACCGTTAGATCGTAAAAAGTGTAACCTTCAGAAAATAGAAGCCTGGGCCTTGTTTTTCACTTTAATTAGCTGTGTCGTGCCTTCTAAACAGTCAAAAACGTAGAGCTCCATGCGCTTCTGGACCATCATGTCGTTTGTGTTTCTAAAGATATATCTTAGGTTTGTGGATAGGAACACAAAGCTGGAGTCTGCTAAGGTAATACAAACATGTTAAATTATACTTACAGATAATTGTTCACGGTTTGTCATTTTATAATTTACTCTTTGTTTTTATTATTTTCTTTTAAATTTTTCAGATTTGTGTAAAAAGTATCTGAAACTTTGCATACATTTAGAGCAACTGTATCGTTTGATTTCCTGTGGGAATCACAAGAAAACGATTAAACTGTATAATAATATGTTCCAGAATAGTTGATAAAAACTGCGCCCGATCTTTTATGCTGTGGTATTTATAAAAATTATACATATGGCCATAATGAAATGAGGGTGATGAAGACTCTATGCCTATGTGTAAACTGCTTGTCTGCAACGTTTGAAATTTACATAATTAGTGGCTGGCTACAACCATGACAGCAAACGCCATACTATATTTAGTAACACAGGCCATTATTACACAAGATAGCGGCCAGCATATTTTCGCAGTTGTTTCAGCAATAGCAAGTTTTGTTTACCCGAGAATGTTATATAGACGAAATCTAAGCCTACATCATCACATAGTGACAGATGACTTGCATGTAAAAGATATAGTTCTTTGGTAAAAAAAAATACAGGACTTTCATCTTTAGGGTGAAAGCTAACTTGACGAAAGATTACTCCACTAAGTCGTGTGGTATTGTGCCTGTCTCTATTAACTTATTACCTCCCTTCGTCACACTGACCAGCCCGAGAATATTACAGTAACTATCATCAATCAGTTACCCAGACCAGCAAATATCCATCATACCTGAAACACACTTTGGTGAACTATAACCTTCCTAGCTCTATTTACAGCCAAAATTACTATTGACGACCAGTATCGAATCTTCCCTTCCTCAGTAAGATCTTGGAGAAAACCATGTTTTTATAGCATATCAAAAGGACATCACAATGTCGTCAGTATTAGTCTAGTACTGAGTCACCTCTTGTTCGGGTTCTTCATCCCTTTTCAGAGCCATTGTTGTGGGAAACTTATCAGCTCTTTCACTTCTCGATTTATCAGCTGTATTCGATACCAGTTACCAAGATACGTTAATAAAACAACTGCAACCGATTTTTGAACTCAAAAGCACTGTCTTAATGTTGTTCCAATCGTATCTTTCCTAATGCTTTTATCAACTGAAAACAAGACATCGGAGTTAGCTAAATTAAATTTTCAGGAAATGAACCGTGTAATGTCGTTGGTAGATGCAAAGATTTTCCCTGAAAGACAGAGAGAGACAGAGAGAAAGAGAATAAGATAAAGAGGTTGAGAGAAAGAGAAAAAAAAATAAAGCGAACAACAGAGAGAGAAAGAAAGCGAATAAGAGCGAAAAATTGAGAAAGAGAGAGATGGAGGAGAGTAAGTGAGTGCGTATGTGTATGTGTGTGTGTGTGTGTGTGTGTGTGTGTGTGTGTGTGTGTGTGTGTGTGTGTGTGTTTGTGAGTGAGTGAGTGAGTGAGTGAGTAAGTGAGAGAGATAGAGAGAGAGGGAGAGAGAGATAGATAGATAGAGAGAGAGAGAGAGAGAGAGAGAGAGAGAGAGAGAGAGAGAGAGAGAGAGAGAAAATATGTCTTTGGCTTTGTTTGTTTTTTTTCCCTCTTGGCTAATGTACTTATTGTGTTTTCTTAGAAATTTTATTCTATAATAATTATCACTGTGTAAGTATGAAGCAAAGTGTTTGGCGTATGCCTAATAAAGATTTACACTTGAGCTTATCTCATCATCGTATTAGCTTCAAATGGCGGTTTACTCAGGTCAGATTGGAAAGTTTTGTTCTGTTAGAGCGAGTCATGCTTCTTTTTCGCCGTCTCATTTATTGGTCTACCATCGTTACGGTCATTTGCTGGCAGAAAAGACCCCGGCGAAATCTTCAGTTCGTGCATATCATGAAGTTGTCATCCATTTAAAAATGAACAAATTATGGACCAGACTACCATTCTACAAGTAAGCCCGAGAAGTCAAACTTTAAATAACAAGAAGAAGAAAAAGAAGAATAAAAAACACTTGGGTCCCGTAATCATTAGTCATGATGATTTGTAGATATGGACTGGTTTTAAGATATCTGAGTGGTTATTTACTGTCGTTTTCAGCGAGGAAAATTCATATTCTCTGTAAATAATTATTAAGAAATAATTACATAATTAAGAAAAGATTAAATAGTAAGTTACCGCAACCATCTACTTAAATTTAATTAAATTTTCTTTCTGCATGGAAATCATAAAGGAAGAAAAAAACATGTCCCAACTTACTTGCTTGTCATCCTGTCCGTCCGTGCTGGCGGGGTCAGTTTGTTAGAGGTAACTTCCTACCTACCTGGTCTTCCAGACCGGCAGGTTAACAGCGATACTAAAAATAACTCTGGTCGGACTACCCACTGGACAGGAGGGTTTGTGTTGACCATCGAAGAAAAGAAGTCATTACCAGTTCGTAAAATAACACCCACTTCCCTCCAACCCCAGCCCCACCCCCACCCCTACGCCTTCTACCAACTACACACCCACACTTGCTATTCTCTCGGCCAGACACTGCCAGGACCAGGCAAGCCTTTGTGTTCGGCCCTTGAGCTGACTAGGAAAGTTCACAAACCTCTCTACAATCCCAGGACAGTGATCACGAATTTCACACAAAATCGGAATAATCAAAGGATGGGGAATGGGGGTGGTGGCGCAAGTTTGCATCTTCGCTTGAGTGGAACTACAGGCATTACAAAATACAACTCACATCATAGTGTGAAGATTTGAGTAATGTGGAAACTCACATAAGAGATGCTTAATAAATGTGACGTGAGGTAATGTAAACACGCACACAAGCACACACACACACACACACACACACACACACACACACACACACACACACACACACATACACACACACACACACACACACACACACACACACACACACACACACACACACACACATGACCTCAAAAGCACACACACATGTATGCATACACACACTAAAGACTTGAACGCAAGCAGCATACAACCACACGCACGCAAGCACACGCACGCACACTCACGCACGCACACACACACTAACAAACATACACACGCACACTCACTCTCACACGTACGCACACACGCGCACAAATATGCATGCATAATTACTCACGCACACACACATACACCGGCAACAGACGTATACTCCTTAACTAATAACAACAAGTTCAAGTTCAAAGCTTTTATTAGGCCATAAGTGAACACTCATCATTTCACAATACAATGAATACAACAGATGTAAACTAGCCTAACGATGAAATGTGACATTCTACACACTAGTTTTCAGACAAGATTTGCATTGTAGCCTCGAACTGGAGGGTACTTTTTGATAGGATACTAATTGTATTGACTGTGATGCCTTCTTAGCTGTCCCTCCAGAAAAACGCTGTCGCCAATTGCCGCACACTTCAGCGTTTTTGAGGCTTTGCGACAGTTTTGCAAATGTTCCCAAATTTATAAATTTTCTGCAAATTTGGTGCAAATTTTGCGGGTTTGAGGCCCACACTGCACTCTTTATGCCGCGGTAGCAATACTGCGCCAACGGGAACACGGTGTGTTCCATTTCTACAATAAGAAGAGCTTCGAAGCTCTTTTTGCAATTTTTTTGCAGATTTTGGCGCAAATTTTACTACTTTTTGCACGCAGAGTTTGCAGTTCTTGGTGCAAATTTGGGGATTTCAAATGCAATTTTCCACAGGAACAGACAGTCTTAGGGCTTGACAGTATGCCACCATTGACATTTTCTGGTATCCTCTGAGAAATCAGAAGGCCTACTAATAGTAATAGCACACTCAATTTACGTACATAAAGTTGTCATGCAATGAGTTGTTGATACAATAAGGTCCTGATTTATGATTCGGTGATAACATAGATCATCCATAAGACTAAAAATTGACTTGTTCGTACAGAAGATAACGGTTAAAACGAAAACGGATGAACCAAACATACCTTTGTTATTAAACTAGCACCAAACCGAAAGTAACACTATGGCTAAGCCGGAGGGAAATATCGAAGTGATCAAATCAGTAAGCCCTAAATGCCGATTCAATATCGCAGCGGCAGAATGCTTCGTAGAGCCTAAGTCTTCTGGGGAAAGGGGAGATAAAGAGGAGGGAATAAAGGGGGAGGTGAGAGAGAATCATTATAAACACAACTAATACTCTGTGACTATGGGGTAACCTCAGGCGATCGCTAGACTGCTTTGTGGCACCTCGAAGGCGATATGAAAGCCAATCTGTGCTGCGCATCCCCGCCTCTTGATTAAGATTTAGAGTAAATACTGAAAAGGGTTTTTTTTATTTGGGNGGGGGGGGGGGCGAGGGTCTAATTTTCGCAAAAACTCAGATATATCGTGAGGGTCTAATTTTCGTCAGCCCCGCATGATGATTCTCTCTATTATATGTGTATGAGCGCAGAAGTCTAAAGCACCAGTAATCTGGCTGCGCGGACGTTACAAGACTGTAGACAAATTTTTCCGCGCAAAAAAGACCATTTGTACAGTGGCCCAGCTTCTCAAACGACTGTTCAAAGGCCCCTAAATTCTCCGAATTCTGAATAAATGCAATAAAATTCGCAACGCCTTGCTACAGGTTCACCTCCCTTGACACTGACGGATACAATAGAACTTACTTGACACGACAGCACTTTACCCAAAATTTCGGTTAACCCGCTAAAAAAAAAAAATCCCTGTTCAGAGTCCCTATCCATCCCTGCTAAATGTTTATGCTGAATCCGATAAGCTAATGAGTTTCAGAGAACATTTGATAACACGACGAGCCGGCGAGACCTGGAAAAGTGACGAAGAGAAGAAGAAACAAGCCGTGGCCGTAGCAATTTTCCTTCTTTTTGTTCATAGATGGATGGAGCGGGGAGCTTAGTTTGAGCGCTGGTGAATATTGCGTCAGTCAAAATTGATGACTGTTATGTCAATCCCCGACAACACGCAACGTTATAATCAGTCAGTGCCGTCGAAGCTGTCACCTCTTAACAGTACTGTCTGGCACTTCTTCGGTTATTTCTCCTTATGGATAACACAAAACCTGTTTAACCCACGACGATGTGGCCGGTCCCTTCAATTTCGTGCTAACAGAATTCTACTCTATATTAGGTTCTGTTTAAGCTTCTCTGTCTAAACCGAATATCTGTTTGAACCGACCACAACTCTTTGGTCCAACGGATTTCGTTTTAACCCTTGTCCACAGTAGTATATAAACACAAATTAAATAACACAAGGTCTCGGAAAGCACAGCGGAGCAAAGGTCGACAACACACTTCGCAACCATCCAAACATACATAATTATTTGAGAGACATGAAACAGCAAAAGTTCACGATCAACGTCAAACATCCCATCCCCCACCCGCTCTCCCCGCCCTTTCTTATTTAGCACAGTTCAAAAGTGCACTATATTTCCTTGCTATTTTTAAAAAAAATTTTTTTTTAAACCTGACAGAGAGCCTCGCGAATGCGGCACAAAATACTTTCGGTGGTCTCTACACGTAACTTTTCTCGAAAATGAAGGGCTGTATGTAATGGTAACCTGCTTCAACAAAAGGCACTCAAGTTACCAAAAAAAAACAACCAACACCGCTAGTAGAGCCACTCATTGGCATTTCCACCCAGCCGTGTCCCCACAACCTTAAATGGGCGGATGGACCTTGCCATGTAGTGAGAGTGTTGCACCCCTCCCCCAATTTCCAAGGGGTAAATCCTCTACCATCAAATCCACCACTGGTCATGGACTTAAGGACTGGGTCCTGAGAACAGAAATGGTAAAAGGTAAACACTGTGGGGGTACAAGTCATGATCAGTTAAAGTGGTCAGCTGAACGGACGGAACAAGTTCCTAGAGTGGTAGGACGGGTAGCGGCGAAGACCAGATCTGGCGCAACCTCAAGTCGGGGAAAGCTAACAGTAGAGAGACAAGTCTTTTATGACATTCCACTGGTTTTGAGCGGAGGGGGAAGGGGAGACCGATAGGAGTGTTGAAAGTACCAAACTCGTATTGGTTTTTTGTCGGGAACATGTGGCCGAAACATTCATTATACATGTACTTGTGCCACATGTCGTCCGTGCTGACGTAGGCATACAATGACGTATTTTACATACAGAAAGCTTAAAGAGAAATGGCATTGTACGCAACGATTGATAGATGCATGAAGAAATAGAATCGTTCTGTTAGTGTTACTTTCTCCTCCATCCCCCCCCCCCCCCNGTCTTTTGTTCTAGTTGCGAGATTGTCATCACACCGACGGCGTATTTTAGTTGATGATTCTGGATCACTGTTCCCATTCTATGGCAACATCAACTCTTCTCTAATACCCTATTATTCAGCGCCCGCACGCGCACGCACGCATACACACATGGGGTAAGATAACCAAGAGAATGAGGGGAAAAAGACGAGAAAATGCTTTGGGTGGAGGGGGTGAGTGGTGCAGGGCGCAAGTGGTCTGTAAGAGCGGGAAGAATGAAAGAGAAAGTAATGAAGGTAATGAAAATTAAATAAAAAGTATGAGGATTACAAAAGATCAGGGCGGGAGAGCAATAGAGACAGAAAAATAGATAGTAAGATAGGAGTGAGTGGATAAGAGAAAGAAAAGATGACAAAGGATAGGGGAAGTGATAGAGTTTACGAATGGAACGAGAGAGAGAGGGAGGGAGGGAAAGAGAGAGAGAGAGAGAGAGAGAGAGAGAGAGAGAGAGAGAGAGAGAGAGAGAGAGAGAGAGAGAGAGAGAGAGAGAGAGAGAGAGAGAGAGAGAGA
>JAWQUT010000041.1:2639602-2678432 GCA_033807755.1 Ellobium chinense
GCTGATCGGGGAAGGGGAATAATTCTGGACTTAAGGGCCAAACCCGGTAACTCTAGCTCTCCTTATTGCGTCATATTACATACGCGCACAATAATAGAATGAATGCTCTTTCTTCGCAAAATTGACTTGGTGGGCACCATAGATAATTTTTAGAGAGAAAAGGTATTGAAAAGTGGAAAATTATTTTTGATGTGCGTGTCCTACTTTAAGGACAAGATTTGGACTTGGAAAGGGGCACACCTCCTTCAGGAGAAGTGTGACATTAAAATATGAATGCTCTCACCTTCTACCTTCTAATCCTGTCCCCTTCCCATTTCTTTTGGCACCCTCAAATCTGGACTGAGACTCAATCTAGGCCATTTCAGAGGATACCATAATACCAGATTGTCTCCCAACGCCTGAACTGAACCTCAAACAAGGCATGTCAAGCTGCTATATGAAATATTGACATCAAGTGCAGTCATGAAACATGCATAACTTCAGAAATATAAATATAGCATTACATTTTGTATTTAATGAAAAAAAAGTTTGCCTCACTCACCTCATATAAAGAACTTACATATATTATAAAAACACAGATGTTTAAGAGTCAGTATGAATAAGAAGACAAAAACAACATCAACAAAAAACAGCTAGACTAGTCTACATGTTTAAGATAAAACTGTTTTTGTGAGTGATTTTAACAATTTTTCATGTCACTCTGAATGTTTGTTCACTGAGCAGAAACAGCACTGAACACAGTTCAAACCAACTTGGTGCTAGTGAGGACCATGGAAGAGGCTATGCCTTGTTGCTGGACTGGGCTGATGAAACAAATGAGGAAAGTGGCTCTTTGTTTATCAAAGGATTGATCTCATGACAATCTTAGCCTGGTTGAAAAAAAAATCGGCTTGGAGGTTGGTTTTAACAGCTTGGTAGTGTGACTAGGACAGAGATGAGCATGCACACAGCAACTGGATACCATCTAAAACATCTCTGGCATAACCTTGGTCTACATCAAGCTTAATGCATGATGACCATAAGCAGTTCATCGCTCAGATGTTAAAAATTCTGCAAGATGCTGAGAAAGCAGTTGGACTCTTTTCCTGAACTTTCGTTATGGTTGGAAAAGTCTGGACACAGGATGTGGAGGTAATCTTTAAATGTGTGATGTATTTTGCTCTATTTGCATTGGAAATTGATCGCAGTTTTACTGCATTCTTGTCATCCAACACTACGTAATTGAAGATAGGGGTTCCATGGGTCAAACTGACATCCCAAGGAAACCCTTGGTCGAGTTCCCCAGAATTCTGCAGAAAAGTCCCATCTCACTCTAACTGCCCTCATATCTTCCTCACTACTCACCTATCTCACCTCTTGACCTCTCACTCCTCATTCCCAACCTCTCTCATCCTTTTCTCATATTCTCTTTTAATCTCTCATCTCGATATTACACCTGCCATCTATTCATTTTTCCTTTACCTGCCATCTTTCCAGATGTGAATAAATACATGTGTACGTGTATTCAGGACTGATAATCGCATTTTCGTTAGTAAACATATGAGTGGATATTTATTAGAAATCCACATAAACTAAAGCATGCAAGTTTATTCGTTCTTCATTCATGTTAAAATGCTCTGGATAGAGTCAAAGCAAGAAGGGACTGATGAGAACTTCAGCTGTCAAAAATCATGTTGACAGTTACATTCTGGTTGACCTAGCACACGTGTCAGGAAGAAAGAAGTTTTCGATAAACCTTTAGCAAAATTGTTAAATAAGCATTTGGAATGGCTGGTGAAAGTTGATAAGTTGGAATGAAATTTAAAAAAAAAAAGGCATCCCTCCTCTATATACAATTTCACAATCGCTAAACAACTCCTATACACTGACATGCAGAATATCTAATTCAGAAAAAGATTTAATTTGATAGTAAACTCTAAAACACATTTTGCATTGATTTGCTTAGTCCCTGCCTTCTAGTAAAATGAAATTTGAATTGCGGCTTTCTTGATGACAGCATCATAGTGCTGAAATCTACCAAGCTTATGCTCTATGTCATGATATTTTTATGATTATTGTCAAAGTCTTTAAAAAAAAATGGAGTGTTGGATTTTTTTGGTGGCAGTGTAGAATAGGCTATGCAGTAAGCCTTTTTGAGTGTAATTTTTCTGTTCAATGCACCAAAACCTCATTATGCAACAAGGGATTTATGGGTTAAGTTTTGCTAAAATGTGAATTAAACTCAAAACATGCATACATGCCTGAATTACTTTCAGAGGAGAAATACACAGATAAGCCAAGCACTGAAGCAGACAACCACAAACAAAGACACAAAAAGTTAGCCCATAAATCACGTTCATGAAACAGTGGTGACGAACTATCATGAATAAAAAGGCAGTGAACAACAAAATACAAGTCTTCTGATCAGCACTGACCTAGTTGCCACCATCTTGCAATAGTCTCCTGTCATGCTATTTATGCTATAAAGTCACCAACACAAATGATAGTTTGCCTCCCTTTGTGTGTGGCATAAATCATTCAGCTGAACAGAAATAGCAGAGGAATTACACAAGAATGAAGATTTGGTCTAGACTTTCAGTCATGAATGTGTACTGTCATCATTCCCCTTTTCCCATATCATATGAAGATGTTGCAATCATTTTCACTGACCAGACAATCTGCCGGTAGGGGGGAAACAATGCATTCATTTGTGGAAACTGTAACAATAAAAAAAACTGATCCCTGCTGCCCTCTCAAAAAAGCTAGTCTACCACTGCATCACCTTTTGTTTCATTCGTCTTATGAATTTCTGATTCCATGGATTGTTGCCCTTTTCTGCAGCCTTCTCTCCTCTCTCATTTGCTTTATTTCATAAATGCTGTTCAATATCCTTCTTCCTTCTCTCACACATACTACAGAACACACATTATAAATTTTCTAACTTATTCAATTCCAATTTCCTCTCCTCCTTCAGTCTCTCCATCTCATACATTGTAGCATAAGTTGAGTTCAGAAGTTTGTCCGTAGCTCTCTTGACAGATTCAGACCCTGCTGAACTTCTAGTGGCAGACAGGCTAGCAGGAGCCACTGCAGGCACAGACATGTTCAGGGTTGTGTCCATGTAATGTTTTCTCCAGCTTTGTAAGGGCTGCAAGCGTGTCACAGGTCTATCAAATGGCCACTGGCTTCTGTTGTGATTAATGGCTACCTGCTCTGCTTCAGCCAGGGTCTGCCAGTGATATCAGTGGGTGGAAAAGGGGATGAGACAGAAAAGAATAAACTTTTACCAATAACAATGTACACAACAAAATGTGTACATAACCTTTAAAGTTTGCTTTCAAAACCTTCCACAAAACTGCCAAAAGCAAAGTCCTGTCAGTACATGTTAGGTAATCAAAATCCATTTCCACTAACATGCATTACTCTCCTGCAACATGGCAAAAACATGCACTTCCGTAGTGATTCTACTCCGATCATTAGGGGCACGAATGATGCTCATCTACAGAGGCAGATCTGAGTGATCATATTGATTTGTATATTTTTGTAGGTGTATGCCTCAATATAGAAGTTCACTACTCATATTGTTATCCTTCATTTTGCAGAGTGTAATTATTAACACAGCTTATCCCTTCATAGTGGAGTGTTACTTTTGACCAAACTGACTTTACTTATATGATGAGTGACCCTTACTGCACCAAGTAATATTCAACTGCCTCATTCTGGCAGTGTTAGAACTGACACAATCAATACCTATATAGCTGGGAGTGGCTACAACCTAGTAAAACTAACCGTTGTTTGGCTAAGGGTATTCTTTCCTGACTCTGTGTTGAGATCCAAGGCCTTGGCTGTTGGGATCATAGCAGGCAGTGTATTCTCCCAACCAAGAAGGCAGTGCTGGCAAAGGATGAAAACAGCAAGTTAATAAAATGGATGATGCCCATCTTGGATCTTAATCACACTACTAGCATGGTTGACTCAAACTCTTCAGAATCACCTCATTTTGTTAGAGTCTGCAGAATATCAAAGAATATGTGAAGCCCTCACATAGAAAAATAAATCTTAAGTCTGAAAACTTTGTTGGAGGACACTGATTCTGACTTATTTGTCTAGAGATATTCTGCTCTACTGTACTTGTATCGGTGCTTTACTTTACTCGCCAAAAGAAAATGAAATGCAAAGATTTTGCTGATAAATCACCTAAAGTGAATAAACTGCAAAGAGGGAGAAAATTAATTATGAAACTTGCACATATTCATAGATACAACCAACAGCGAAACTTCCCCAGTAATTCATTGACAAATAAGTGATATTACAAGGCACTGTTATCACCATTCTCAAAGATAACAAAAGACGGCCTTATCACAGCCCACTGCTCTGACTCCCAGATGATAAGTCCTTTTGCTTACATCCATAAGAGAACATGAGTCACTGGCATCAAAGCTTCTTCTGCGATGTGGTTTCACTCGGTATGGAGCTTGAAGAGTGGACCGAGGAATACTGACCCTGAAAAAACAGAATATGCAACCTATATACTCCCATGAAATCATATTGTGACCAAACAGATAAAATTTAGATGGTTGTCTCTCAGCCAGTCACGGTGAGGCTTAGTTGTTTTTTTTTATATCACATTACCAGAATCAGAAGAACACTTTTTTATATATGTACTTTCTTAAGGTGGAAATATGGGCACTCCTGAACACTAATGGAAATTAATAATGATAATTCATTTTTATAGTGCCAATCAACATGAACAGTGCTCCAGGGTACTTCATTGTGAAAAATGACGTTTAACCAAGAGTGCCCCCCCAAATCCCCTCAAGCATGTACACACATTCACACACAAAGACACACATCCTTTCCCCAATCCATGAGTCAGGAGAAAGCATGGAAGCCAGAAAGAACAGTACACAAAGACTGTGTTCCATAGCCCCAACCAGAGCCACAGCTCACTGAGATGCACAAACTTACACATCCATACACTCTCTGGATGGAAGAGTTCAGGTGTTTATGTATGAACTCTTCTGAAAAGTGATATTATTAGTTCAGGTTTAAAAATATCAACATTCGTACTATCTTGTAAGTCAGCATCAAGATCACTCCAAAGTTTAGCGACACAGAATGAAAAAGCCCTTTCACCTCCTGCAACTTAGGCACTTACTCATTCTAAAATGCAAGAAGGGACATACTTACTGAGCAATTCGGAGAGGTGGATAGGTGCACTCATGTTAAATAAATAAGGAATTTTAAGCTCAACCAGTAGAATTTTTCTATAACTGGATGGATATGTTCTGAAACCTATGTCAGCTGCCTTATTTTGAGTATTTGAGGGAAGTGCCACAACAGAGTCTCGGTCAATGATATCAAAGTGGCACTCAGGTAGAGCAGAACAAGAGCCACACAGTATCTCTGATTGGCATATATGATAATATAATTGTGCACTGGGTGGAAGGGTGTTTCTGTACTGTGAAACTGTTAATATGCTGATTGGAAGTTTGCTCTTAGGCCATTCTCAGAGGTTAGCATTGTGGTGCGAAGCAACAACCTTAAAGAAAGTTTGAGACAAGTCGATATTTGTTCATTACATCTCGTCTGAGGATGGCTGGCATACTGGCTTCCAGTAAACTGCTGTTCAAAAAAGATGTAAAAGAATGGACAACTTCAGAAGTACGTTCTCCCAGAAACCATATTGGGATCCAATGAACATGATTTTTGTTTGGGTGGCAACCAACAGCTTTTTCCACCTTATTAATACTTAAAAGAACTTCAAAGTTTTGGATGTGAGGCGCTGTAGAAATCCCTTTATTATAATCTGCCTCACAAGACTCACACTTTATCCATAAAAACACATTTCATTCACCCATAAAATCAACACTAGTGAAATAATTAACTGTACTACTGATTTATCTAACCAATGAAAGTATACTTTTAGAAGGACCCAATCATTTTCTAGTTCCTAGTCTTGTGTGATATAAGCCTCATTCTGACTGGCTGTAAGGCGATTACATATATCTAGCAATATGGCACGGTTAAACATCAGATAAGCTAAATGACATGATTAGCTTGAATCTGAGCAAAGGTAAATACACAAGGCATGACAGACTTGGTATCTCCAGATGGATAATGGTTGAATCAAAATCACCAGACTGAACCAAAACAAATGACAATTATCATCAAGGGTGGCAGAGACCTGTACTGTATACCTGGAAATGAACATTTTCCTGCACAAACTAATTAGTACCAAATAAATGAATTACACCATTACCATGGCCATCAAACTGCCCCACATCCCCAACCCCATCCCTCCACCTTGTGCTCTTCCTTGACAAACATCACATACAATTAGTCACGTTTCACCATTGAGATCTGTAATGTGAATTGCAAAAGAAAGATAAATGCATCTGGTGAATCACCATACTGTTAGCATATCAAGGCATGGGTCTGCGTTCTATTCTACTTTCACTGAAATCGCTTAAATATGATGGGTTCAAGACATTCTGTAAGAATTTCTGAATCGGCTGGTAGGATTCTTGCGCTACACTTGCATGTACTTTCATGGTTACTATTCCAAGTCAGGTGTAAACTTTCTACCACATCTTATTCCCACTATTTAGTAACTATGTGAGTAATCTGCCAACAATCAAAACACTCAAATGAAAAAATAAGCTTTTCGTGACAACCCTTTTCTTGAGTCGTTGTCTGCCTGCAGAAAGTACTGCAGAAAGATAATCTTACCCAAGAATCTACTACTTACAAGGTCACAAAGAAACTTGCCTGACAAATCTAGGATTATCTGTAGTTGGCTCCTTCTTGCTTTGATCATGGTGTACATATTCATCTTCATGCTCAATAAGGCCTGGCTTAAATGGCTCTGTGAACAACCTCTCATTTACAATGTATGGTTGCACCTCTGCAAGAGAAATACAATTACACATGGAGTATGGTACCCACTTATAATGATCAAGGTTATACCAGGAACCTCATTTTAATGGCTGAATTCTAAATCCCTGTTCTCCCCTTTCTTTTTCATTGTTAAAATAGTCTTATTATGACAGATCTTGAAGAGCGAACAAGCGGATGTTATAGCATTGGTGCCTTAACCACAGTATGATTAGTGTGTTCTGACAGCTGATGAAGCCATGAAACAAAACTGATCTAATTGTTTTGTCCTCAAAGCATGCAATACCATGGAATGTGACGTGGAATCCAATGTTGTTTTCACATAGAAGACCAGCTGTTAAGACTGGTGCAAAATGTGATAGATGGCTTCCAGCAGGGTAAACACACCTATTCTGTGTTTGTTGATCTACAATAGGCCTATGAGAGAGTATGGAGAAGGGACTGCTGATGAAGATGCATAAAATGGGAATCCAGGGAAAAGATTTTTAAGAGGATTCAAGCCTTTCTTAGAAACAGAACTATCTGCACCATGTACACAGGTGCTTTGTCATCCAAAATGACCCTAGAAAAAGGAATGCGACAAGGATCATCTCTTATTTGTACGCTGCATGTCTTTTCCATAAATGATCTTGCCAGCCACATTAATATCTGACAGGACCTATTTGCAGATGACCTTATCTTATGTGCAACGGACAAATATCCAATTCTGGCCAAGGTAAAATTAAAAAACAATCCAAGCACACTGTGAAGCCTAGAAACTTAAAATCAAAACAGAGAAAATGGTATACTCAGTCTTCACATGAAACCCCAAAATGGCACGAAAACCATCAGCAATAAGCATTAATAGAAAATAAATGACCAAAGAAGAATTCCCAGGTTACTTTGGAGTAAAACTGGATAGACAGATGATAATGACAAGAATGCATCAAAGACTGGAAAGAAAATGCCACAGAGACTGAATCAAGCATCTAGCAAATGCAACACAATCTGGGGAGAAAACAAGCGAGTAAGAGTACTTTTCTAATTTCTGAAAGTTAGATAAGCTTTTGTTTAGCTGTTTTTACTTGTACTTGCAGAGCTTCTGAGATATATGTTATAGTACTATTTGAGTGTGCATGTACTAAATGACCTCAGGCCCTATCACAAATGCTCTATCTAAAAAGTTGTAATTCTGTTGTATTTTTATACACAGCCCAACAATTGACATGTTTTACCAGTAGAATGGCTAATTTTTTCAGTGTGCACGGCAGTAAAATATACCCTGACAGAGAAAATCATGAGGTGCATCTAAAAACTCAGATGGACAATGGCAATGAGGGTAGATAATGCAAGGTGAAGAAGAGTTAGTTAGCCTAAACATTGCGTTAACAACAGAATAAGGGACATAACACTAGACAAATCAAATAACAGGCATCTTATCTCCCTTGATTAATTTCCAAAATACTGGTTTGTGACACCTCTTAGAGGGACAAATCATCATTGTGTACAACCCAATTAATCCGCTAATATATAAAATCCCCCTTTTTTGTGGCCCTGCCAGCCAGTGTCAGAGGGTAGAAATGTGTAAAATGACCTGTGATCCAAATAAAGCCTCCAATTTTAAAGTTTCAGGTACAATTTGAGCCTTCTAGATAAAAAAAGAAAGTGTGTAGACCTATGTATTCACACGTGGTCAAAACCAGCCAAATGAAAAATTGGGGACCAAATCAGAATTTGAGTAGACCTTTTTCGAAAGACATCAGTGAAAAAATTTGGGCACTGACCCCCCTTTTTCTTCCCATTAAAAGATCGGGCAAAAGAAGTACTTTAACCTCCATGGAAGAAATTTCCCCAAATCACAGTGGTATATGTAGAATAACACAACCTGTTAATATGGCCAAAAGAAGAAAAAACAATAGATGTCAAAGACCTACTCCTACTACTCCTTTAAAAATTTTGTAGGGAGCATGCCTCCCAAGGTTTTGGATTTATTTTAAAAGCCATGAATACTGTTATGCTTGTTTTTCCTAACCAGACGCTTACAACTTAAAAAATTAAAAAAAAAACAACTAAAACAATTTTAATTTAATTTCAGCTAGAAGTTGCCTCAAATCACTTCTTTTCCTCCCCTTTTTAAAATCATTTCCAAGAAACATGCCCTTGAACCCCTGTAGCTTATGCTCCTGCCCTTATTGTTTGCACATACCCACAGCAAACATTTCCACTCCAACCCATGGCAAATTCCTACAAAACAAAGGCATAGTCTTTTATTCAGAAAGATTCTTGTCAGACTGAGAATACACTTTTGTGGTGGTTACTTAGTTACATCCTGATTTTCTTTATTAAGCTATTTGCCCTCATGCAGATCTCTACAGAAATGCCAACATATGTGAAGCTAATTAAACTGGAAGATAATAGTTGTTTAGCTGCCCCACCCTCCTTTTCCTTTACCCTCCATCCTCACCCAATTATTTTAAGACAGTGAGGTATACAGCCACAAGGAGCTGATGGAGTACGAAGGAGCCAACAAATATTATTTCAAATGCTGAACTGCTGCGATGGCAGATATTGCCCTAATCATGTCAGTTTTTATGTCTGCACCTTTCTAGAGCCCAGGACCCTTTACACTCTCAATCTGCCCTGGTGTGAAATATAAGTATGATGCTGTGCTGACAGAGCCCCATTACCTTCATTTTTCTACTCCTTCTGAATCACAATCCCTTCAAAAAAAAAAATTTCGCAAGGGGTTTACAAGTGTGAGTGGAAAAGACTGAGCATGGACACAGTAGGCATTAATGGGACACATGGACAAGCCAGCGATTTATGAGTATAGTCCAGGCCTAGATCTAATGCACCATGACCATTGGAAGTTTACAAACCATCATCAAGCAGAACGCCAGTCAAACGCTCACTGATCTATCTGTCAAGTTTGAAGTGACCAGAGACAGCATGTGAAAGTACTTTTTACAGCTTTTTATACAGAAATCACTTGCAGTTTTCATAATTTTCATCTTTGATATGTCTGGTAATGCCAGCCCATAGTTGCTGAACATGGCAAAAAATATGGGTCATGAGGGTAAATTTGCTAAAATACAGGATTTTCTGGGATCCAGCAGAGCTCCTGGACAGTAGGTGGTTGCAGCCTTGTAACAGCGTCATAAGAATTATGATCTGTCCCTGCTGAAACTTTATAACAGTCAAATCTGAACCAGTCAGCTGATTGGAGTTTTCCAACTCAGATTCTGATATTTGTGACTTGGACATCTTTTTATGCAAGCCAGATTATGGGTCTGCTTACACAAAGAGGAAAACAGTTATCTTGGACTTCACATTAACATATTTTCAATAAGAAATACTACTTCACTTACTTGGTTCTCTGAGAGCTTCCACAACTGGATCTGGCTCAAAGTCTACTAGTGTATGGGGCCCCCTGTAACAGAGAAATCATATCAGCTTGGTCTACTAACCAGGAAAAAAACACCAAAACTGATGCCAGGGTGATAACAACTATAACAGATGTCATATGATATCATAACAGCGTGGCTGAATGGTAATGGAGTTGAACTCAAGATTCAAGGTCGTGGGTTTGATTCCCGACCATGGTCATGTTAAAAGTGCCTTGGGAAAGTAATTTATTCACCTTTTCCTCAGTCCACCCCTCTGTAATATAGCTACATGGCTCTAGGCAGTGGAAGGTATTGTCAGAATGCTAATGATCAACACCTAAAAATGGCAGTGGCAGTGTATGCTCCTTGGGGAGTTGAGAAAGTCCTAAAGTGATCAGGTAATAGTAGGGTAATATTAGTGTGAAATCACGTGGGCAAGCTGAGTCCTGGATATCAGTCCTGGATATGAGTTCTATGTATGAAAACTGCATTATTAATTATTATTATTTTTTTGTTTTTGTTTGTCTGACCACATCCTAACTACTCCTTTCCTACACCTTTTCTCTTTATATCTTTGAAGTGAAGTAGTTTCCTCTCCTACCTTGTGTGAACATTTTTACTGCATCTCTCTTTACCAGAAAAATCACTCAGGAAATCAACATGTATTAAGATTTGCTTAATAAAAAATCTGATTCAAACAATGCTCCACATAAAATAGTGCAATGTAGTTTTGCATGATAAATTAATGCAAATCAAAGTCTGAGGATCTGCGCTCTTTTCATCCCATAGATAAATTTGTCTGAAAAGCTGGTGGTGCCTGTGAGTTCATAAAGATTACAGTGAAACTCGAATATAACGAGCACGGATAAAACGAGTTCTCGCATGTACCGAGCAAAATGAAAATCCCTGTTTTTTTTCTTCTTTGTAATAGTAAACTTACCTTTCATATAACGAGCACAAAATCCGCTAAACGCAGCCCTAACGAGGTAACCGACCTGCAATTAAGCCCTCGCAACCCTTTTCGTCTGCAATATAACTCTCTGCGGCGAGGAACTCGAACGTTTAGGCTACGTAACAATTGCCAACAATAGGCAAGTCTCGCTTATGTAATTTACCGGTAGGATTACCGGTACAAACTAGTTGCGCAATAGGCCAAGAAGCGGGGTAGGGAAGGATGCGGTGGAGATGTGACCATGCCACGGGAGGAAGATGGGATTGATATGCTCCGCTAATGACTGGCCAAGCCTGTTGTTTAGACCAATCATTGCGCTAGGCGATTTTGATTTCAATCATAACAATCGCAGAAACGGTGATTACGATCGGTCAGTCATTCGTTTCTCGACTCTCAACATTTGCATTGCTTTGTTTACACCTGTCAATGATGGAATCGAGGAAGAGAAAATGTCTGTCCTTCGAAACAAAACTAAAAATAATCGAAGAAGTCGAGAGAAAGCAGATGAGCAGGGCAGAAATTTGTCGTGAAAACGACACGCAACAAGCACACTTTCAACATTTTTAAAGGACAGCGACAAAATCAGAGCCGCAGTTGAGAAGGGCAGCCTGAATCACAAGAGACAGTGACCATCGGCGTATGATGATGTAGATAAGGCGCTGCTTATCTGGTTCAAGCAAGCCAGAAGTAAAGCTGTTCCAATATCGGGACCAGTTTTTCTACCCGCAGTGAGCAGTCTAGCCATGTTAGATCTAGTATATGGGTCTCCCTGACACTACTGACAGTTTTTACATGATTTTCAGTGGACCATGGGTGTAACGAGCCATTGGTTCTAACGAGCACCGACGGTCGGCCCCGACGACCTTGTTATATCCGAGTTTCACTGTATATATTTTCCCAAAATTAATGCATATACATCATATACATACTGAATGTTTAAATCCAGTGTCCTTACACCAGGAACAGGGAATCTATCCATTTTCCTGGTATGAAATCTTTAAGGGATACAGGCAAGGTTTTGTGAAAACATGATTTAAATGGAAAATTGACTTTTAAATAATATGTCTGATATCTGGATGATAACTACTGGAATTACAGTGAAACCTCGTTATACCGCCAAGTAAGGGGCAAACAGAAAACTGGCGGTATAACGAGAATGGCGGTACAATGAAAATACCATGTAGAACAAGGGAAATAAGTAATTTACCAACATTGGACTGGCTAACATGTCTAAAATAATGCAGTTATCTCCCTTTAAAACAGCGTTAAAATTAAAAAAAACAAACAAGAACTAAGGATTGGAAGCGTCTGTGTCAAGTTGGAGAATGATAAGAAAAGAAGTTGACTACTACACATTACACATGCGAGTCGGAGAGTCACACGAGCGCTAGGCCTATGTCATAGATCAATCATTATAATCAATGTGTGCTGTTTGCATCGTACCCCGCGACCGGTGCGAACCAGTTGAAGCATCACCGCGCGCGCGCTTACGTTCGTTCGCAAACTCTCTAGGCATCTAGGCCTATTGAGCGAGAGGAGATTGAACTGTGACCCTCCTTTCCCACTGCATGGCCCATCAGTAGGCCTATCAGGACTTCGCTTCCAAAAAGCGAAATGTAGTAGGATTGGTGTTTGAGTAACAAGCACAGACTGTGGCGCCAAGTGATGTTCCGTCTGTTAGCTGGATTTAGGTAGAGGTGGGGAGTGGGGGTTAAATTTACGTTGGCGGTATAACGAGCAATATTTACTATACTCAAGTTATGAATGTAACAGTTAAACTGTTGGCGGATGGCGGTATCACGAGATTTTTAGTGACTTTGTATAGGTGTCAGATCCGTTCCACGGCGAAAAGCTGGCGGTATGCGGGAATGGCGGTATAACGGGTGGCGGTATAACGAGGTTTCACTGTAACTGGTGAAAGGATTTATCAGAAAAACTGGCATCACCTTCATTGACATATATCACTGTAATGCTGTTTTGCATTTACACCATTAATTGAAGATAATTTATGAGCTTACACATTGTCCTGAGGTTCTTAATTCTAAATGAGATTACATATTTTTCCTTCTAGCAGATTTACCGGTGACTATCACAAGACATGAAGGAATTCCATTTTTGTGGATAATCATTGTAGGAATATATTAAAAGATAGCATTATTTTCATCTTGAAATTCTGCAAGTTTTTTTTTTTTTTTTGTTATTAGCAACTTTCAGTTGAGAGTTCACTGGATATTGATTATGTTTGCTCCAATGGTAAGTTTTATGTAATAATTGTCAAAGCATTTTCCAAGTATGCAATGAGTAAATGATGCAGTTGGGATCAACTTTCTGTTTCAATGCTTATTAAACATGATTTTCATCATAAAGATCCAGTTGTCTTTTTTCNCAAGTTATGAATGTAACAGTTAAACTGTTGGCGGATGGCGGATGGCGGTATAACGAGATTTTAAGTGACTTTGTATAGGTGTCAGATCCGTTCCACGGTGAAAAGCTGGCGGTATGCGGGAATGGCGGTATAACGGGTGGCGGTATAACGAGGTTTCACTGTATACATCAAAATTTAAAATGTCATTTTTCACCTAACTATGTCATATAGGTAAAACAAACCTTATCTGACAATTTCTCACAGTGGTAAAATAATTTCAGAGGTACTGTAAGTTTAGTGTCAGAGCCTCACTAGTGGGATGTTTTCTCTCTAGATATCTCTACCATCCAAAAGCAGACTGGTGTATCTGACAACACTTTGTTTTGAGAAAAACATGTTCAACTTTTGTGAAGTAGCTCCTCACTATTAATTAAATGCACCTCATGAATGCCTGTAACTGGAGCTTTTCATGGGGATTCTTACATGTATGAGATCCTCTTTAATAAAATTTGGCAGGGAAATATCCTTGCCAGCATAGATATATAGGTGAGTCATTCTGCCACTCCGTCAATAACTGATCTGTGCTTTCTGACTCAAAAAGTAGGCAGACATAAATTTGGTTTTCTAATTGCACTTGTTAATCATGATGTACTATCATAATTAAATCAAGTAGATTGAACTTGGTAACTGTCCTGTCTTTGACATGTTAAGTATAAAATAAGCATAAAAAAGTCCTAAAAGTAGAAACATGAAATACAGCAATGTCAAATACCTCAGTTTGCCTTGGGATAGCAGATTAAGTGGTAACTGTTGCTTTAAAAAAAATCAGTTCATGGGGCTCCATCCGAGTACAGGCTATGAAAAAAGGGTAACTAAACTTATTGCATAAAACTTTTGACTGAATTCACTCCCAACTCCATGATTACATGATTAATACTAAACTGGCCTTTTTATAAACCATAAGAACTAGTTACTGAATTAATTCCTTACGCCATATAAAACTGGTTACTACATTCATCCTTGTTTGCTCTTCTGAAATCTCTCAGCTCATTGAAGAAGCTTTCAGACTGGTTCACCAAGTCCGAGTCATTGTCTAGCAGGGCAGCAATCCAATCATATCCAAGCAATCGCTGATCAGGGCCAACCTCTTCCTGGGCTTGGGAGGTCTCAAAGTTCACTCTTGAGTTGTGCTAAATTACGACAGAAGATAAAACAATAATATATGAATAATATAGAACACTCATGTATCAAATTAAACTCAGCCATGAAACTAAAAACAGTACTAAATACTGTTATACACATATGATGACCGTCTTTAGTGCTGTTTTGAAGTGCTTATTTATGTAGCAGTGCATGTGGCTGGATTTTTCAGGGCAGAGATGTTAAGAAAGGCCTTCCCTATTTAATACCACATGGTCCAGCATGGCCCAAGAGAAAAAAAGGAATAAATGCTACGAGCAAACTGAGAAGTAAACATCCTTGAAAAGTCTTGCCAAGTGGTGGTCCTCATATACAGTGTTTGCCCTTATTATCCATTGTTTGCTTGAAACATGAACAAGGGTAGTCATAATGTTGATGCACTTGTGGTCACAACGTGGAGTCAAATAAGTAAGCAAAATAAACAGTCATTTCTGAAGCACTGTCACCTTAGCAAGTGGTTTCTTTTGGATGTGGTCACCACACCAAACTCGAGCATAAACCTTTATAATTCAGAACTGTTATAACGCTGTGCTGTTATAGTGTTATTGCAAGAGTTTAGGTCACTGTCTTGGATCTAACAGTTTCCAGGTAAAAAAGAATAATACACTGGTCATTATCAATTGCTCATGAGCTGGAGGAATAATGGTGGACATAAGCATTGGGTTAGTATGCGCAGATCCCATTAAAGCTTAGAACCTGTCAGCGGAATATCTGTTATCTGTCCTTGGAGTTTGCACAGCCTTGCAAAACTGTCCCTTATATTATTTTGATGCATTGAAAGTTATGCACTACAGTATTATAATATGCTGTTAATGCTCTGATGAAATCTGTTTCACCTGAAAACTGAAACTTTGCCAGGAAAGTAACACTGAATAATTTCACATTTTCTTATATTTTTACAGTAGCATATGATCAATAATTTATAACTTTATATTCATATACTGTATTTGCAAAACACATTTAACAATACCATAAACTCCTAATGAGGTTGCATGGGCCACAAATGCAACCTTCAACTTCGTTAATCTGTTATGAACGCATTATGGCTTGCAGGCACTATACTTTTGTCAATTAAAAGTTATCAGTGTGAGTACAAATTGTACTACAAGGGAGCTCAGTAATAATGGGGTGGTCAGGATTTTCCAAATTTGGCTGTTATAATTGTGCATCATTGTTTCCGAATAGTGATATTTTAGACATAAAAAAAAATTGTAATTTAGATCATAATGGTTTTCTTCTTGTGCTGGGAAAAAAAACAAGAGTCTTCTCATGAATGTATTTCCATATCTGTATTCATAATAAGGAGTACCTTTATCATATCTTTTATTAGTTACAAAAAAAAAAAAGAGAACAACACATGTGGTCTATAAAAGTCAAGACCACATCAGTGAGCATGAAATAAAGACAAACTGAAATGAGACAGCAAAACTTTGAGGAAGAAAGAAAAAAGAAAAAAGAAAAACAACAGTCAGTCCCATTGTTTTGGCAAGCCATCTTAAGCAGTCATGCAATACTTTAAATGTTACTCCAGGTTTCTTAGAGTAGTAAGTTAGGATATCAGCAAGTATGAAGGTGATGATGTATGGTGGCCTTCCTTCTCTGTGAGGGGCCCAAATGCTGCCTTACCACTAATAAATAGTTAACCATGACATTTCTTAAACTTTCTATGCATTTCTAGATGGAAGTGAGGGAACAACAAATATTTAATTTTACACAGAGAAGACAATAACAAAATTCTACTGTAGAAATAAGACATTGATTTAATTTCTGTCTGGACTGTGACTTACTCTTTTGCTAGTATTCAGACTGCCTTCCCTGAAGGCTGTTGAGTTGACACCTGACTTGGGTTTGATTGTTGTGTCTCTAATGAAACTGTTTAGTTTCCTGTTGTTTCCGTCATCCTCAAGCTGCTTTTTGAAACTGTGCAGAGTCTTTCTATTAGCAGTGCCATGACTGTGACTTGTTTCTGTCCTTCCAGGGTCAGTGATATGATCAGATCTGCCAGATGAAGCTTGTTCCTGCCTCCTTAGCTTACTAACTGATCTGCCTCCACCATCTCCATCTTGCTGGTTCCCACTGCTCCACACTTGGGGGTTGACATGTGAGTAACTAAAATTCAGTTTTCGGACATTATTCAACTCTTGCAGCTCTTCAGCATCAAGGCGGGTGGGAACAGTGGTGTGTCGATCGATAAGTTGTCGCCTATACTGTATGTTGGAGGTTGCTGGCATAGATGGCATTGTGATATCAGCTGTTACTGGTGCATGAGAGAATGTGTCAAGGCCATTCTCAACAGCCTTATCAGCCCCATATGCAGCATCTGTACCATGTTTATGTGCAGAAATATCAGAGGTCCGGTTAAACTTGCCAGTTTGATCTGCCACATTAGAGAGTCCTGAATATTTAAAGACATTCTCTTTATCTTCTGTGAGTTTTGTTTTATATGCATTGTCAGTCTTTAAAGTTGGATGGTCCTTTACAAGGCTGAGTAATTTGCTAGTGGCATAGGCTGGCTTCAAACATGAGCTATCAGAATCTACAAGGTTTCTATGGCCTTCCTTTCCCTTTCCTTCAAGCACATCTTGAGAAATGAGATCCCTTCTCAACTTCTGCTGCGATGTCTTTAACTGTTGCAGCAATGAACGGCATTCCTGTCTCATCTGAGAGTCCATCTTGAGGCTTTCTGAGGAAGGAATTGATCAAGAGATATTTCAGCACAAAATAACACCTTCAGTATTGTGCTTTAGCTGTATGGTCTTTTCAGTTTCTTCCAAATCTAATAAAAGTGATAGGATATGTTTTCCTGCATATAACCCCTCCCTGTTCTCAAAAGATAATATCTTTGATAAACACACAATCAGGCAACTGGTTGCTGTATTACATTTCAGTGGTAAATATAATAATATGCTGCAATTTCAACTAGCCAGAAACCAGGCTTCTCACTCTGCCATAATAGAAAATAAATGTGTAGCTACATGGAATATCATACTTCATACTGTCTACATCTCATATGTAAGCCAATATGATACATCCATGGTCCTCCTTCTCCCTACCCCTCCCACCATTTGCATTAACAACTTTGATCTTGCAGCATGACTTGGTAATTTCAGGTATAGAAACTTCCAATATCCCACTTTATGAGTACAAGAACAAGTGTTTGTGGATTATTGGACATTTTCTTAACTTACACTTTTTTCTGACAATTAGAAGTGGGTCATCTTAACTGATACAATAAAACCGTGATAAGAAAACCTACCTTTTGAACCAAGCTTTAGAGAGTGTTATCAGACGGATGTGCTAACCAGAGTCCATTTTATAAGAAAATTAGGGACTTCTGAATGAGAGTGTGCTAAGCAAAGGAGTGCTAACACCACTACTTAAAAAAACAACAATTTACTCAGTGGGGACCAAATGCCCAATAAAACCGTTATGTGAGCAGTTGGATCAGGTGTAAACAATAGACTTACATATGGAAGTTAGGGAACAATATTCAGGCAATAGGTGTTTAATAGATGTTCTTAACAAATTTATCTACAACTTCTACCTAGGGATGAAAACTGCTTCACAAATCACTGTGGAGCATAGAATAATCACAGCTAAAAAATTTTGGTTTTTCTGTTTTCACAGATAAGCCAGAAAACAACTAATGTGTACCAGGGATGAAGTCATTTTCTGTCTCTGTCATAAGGTATCATGCTCAGAAAATAATAATTAAAAAACCATTTTTTTTTCAGAATCTTCCCCTTTTTTTTTTTGCATTTTATGACAGTTTTGGTATAGAATGATCATTCTATTTCCTAAAAATATCTTCTGAGAATAGCTTCTGAATGGCACTGGTTTTCGAACATCTATTTTGAATTCTTGTTTTTATCTTGTGGTGTGATTAAGTGACACAAGATAACATTTTCTGCACAGAGGGAATGCTTATCTGTGCTTGGCTTGTGCTTTTTTTTGGCGATTTGGTCAAGACAATATAAGGAACATATTGTTTTCCATGATACGTAGATTTAGTTCAGTTAACAGCTGTTTCACTAGATCTAATTAATTACTTTGTCATGCAACTTCAATTTGAATTAATGTGTTTGTAACACATTTCAAAATTTTCTTCCGATGAATATAAAATCTGCTAAGATATTTCTCAAACCTGTCACTACTAAAAATAGGCGTCAGAAAGTATCGTTTGTAAATGTAGGAATGAACATTTATCGATGTTAAGAAATTAGTCCCCAACCTTCACAGGTGCAGATCTCAATCTTATGGAGGTGAAGTGATGTCATTTTGTTGTGGCGACCTACTTTCAATATGAAAACTATTAGTCGAATGATCCCTCTTCCATCAGGTATATGTGCAGTTTCACTAGATTCCACTCAGAAACACACATTTCTATGGCCATTTTTTACTATACGTATGTGGAAACCAGTCCCACCAGGATAAAATAACAGTTCAAACTGGTGATTTTAATGGCTTCTGTATATATTTGACAGTCTCCTTCACACAACCATAAAAATGGGTGATTTGGAATACTTCATGGTTTCATTCATTTCACAATACTCAGCTACAATTTATCCAAGCATGTTGTTAATTTAAATTTATACTCACAAAAAGTGTGCACTTGTTGTTTTGAGTAATGAACTTGGATATTTGAGACCATGAAATGATAGTAAATGATGAGACCTTGACTTAGTGACTCTAGCAACTGTCAGTGGGGAAGAAAAAGAGAGCAAAAACTTCAAAAAAAAAAATTACATGGTTTTGAAGTTCTGTATCACTAACAACAGACACATGGGAAGAATTCTGGCTCCATAATAAAACTGATTACACTGAAATTTTGTAAAGCTATATGGATCAACTCTGTGAAATTGTTCTAGTAAGATATTCTGCCTCTTTTTATCAAGTAGATCCCATGCAGGGTTCACACTCATGTAAGAAAAATGCATATCTACACATTCATGCAATTTATTAACAGCCATGGTTGGCTTATGCAGAACTGTTGTTGTGGGTGAAGAAAAATTTAACAATCTGTGAGCTGCTAAACTCCCTGGTTCATTGCTATGTAACAAATAATGTTTTTCGAACTAAACAAATCTGATTCAATGAATCATTATGCAAAATAAAATGGGGGTCTCAGCTGCATGCTTGTTTCAGGGAAGGTAAAAGACTCATCTTAGTCACATGTTTGTCTACGAGAGTGAGCCTACAGTCTTATATACAGTACTATTATGTTTGCAGTGTTGCAGGAGGGAGACACCAAAAGAGATGTTTCTGTACTTATCAGAGGCAGCCCCTAGGCTGCATGACTGACCACAAAAATAAACAGATCTTGACAAAAGGTTCTCAGCAATTACAGCTAGAAATGGCACAGAATTGCTCTTTGTACTTATTTTTCCCTCAATTTTTTTGGGTCACGGACTCTCTAGATTATTCTCCTGCCATTAGCCATCATATTCATGTCTTCCCTATACAACGCTCCTTGGTCTGCCTGTGACTTTATCTCATCGATTCAAACAAAATCATGCCTTGCTCTCATCCACTTACAGACTTAGTCTGTGTGTTGTTTCATGACTGTCTTGCTTGGACTTTATTATTTGTTTTACAATATGAATTCACAAATATTTTGTTGTGCATTATACCATTTCACTGTGTCACCATGTATGCACATGCAAAATAAGCAAACCAAGTGTGAGGGTTGCCATGATAAGGCCTTGTGACAATATTCAACAAAGAGGAGGAAATGTGAGCCTACAGTGATCATTAAGCTGTTACAGATAATCTGGAAAATCTGTCATAGGGGATTTTGCATATTACTGTGAAAGAGAAATTTTGAAAACGGCAAAAAGTCACCAAACACTAGAAAATTTCTTGTTCTCACCAGGAACTGGACCCTTATATAATGATGAGTGGGTTACCACTATACTTCTTGTTATTTCATAGTGACTACCTTAACTGCCTGAACAACTGTTCCCTAACTTCAGCATGGAACCTGACACTTTCAAAGTACACATAAATTATTACTGATCTTACTGAGAAATAAAGCACATTTAACATTCAAATTGTTGTCGCTTCATGAAACTAAACACATATTAAGTGTATGCTTGCAGTGCAAACTGGCACTAAATTTTCAAATTTTTAAATCTCCTACTTCCCATGATCATTCGGGTACCAAAACCAAAAGAAAGTCACTGCATGTGGTAGGCCTATTGAATACAGTTGTAATTCCATTATATCAAAACTGGACTTTTGACTGTAATCAATACCACCCACATCGTATGAGAGAACTGAACAAAAAAAAGGGAAAATAAACACATAAAAATTATAAACAGAATAAATGGATCAGACGATTCCAGCAAGGTGTATCATGACTGTGTGTTATCTATCCACAAACCAACATGGTGATAAGCTTTTTAAAGAAAAAAAGGGCTTTCTCTAACAACGGCACCGATTTAGTCGAAATATCGATATAGTCCATGACTTGTCTATGACTAAATGAACTGTATCATTATCATTGCGGTACTGTCCTTCGAGATAGCCAAAAAAAGCACACTTTAGGTCAAGATAGAGTATTAAATGGGCTTAGTTTAAACCATAGCTACTCATAATTCTAAACCCTGAAATTGGTAGGATATCATTTTTTCACAAAGGCAAGAAACTCTGCTGGCATTCTGATGATGTCCAGATCTATTTTGTTTGAGGAAGCTGGAACCAATGTAATGGTCGCATGGGTCTGGAAGAAAAGAGTCTAGATCTAGATGTAGATCTAGATTAGACAGTAAAAAATGCAATGAAAAAAAACCTTTCTTTTTCTTATTACTGAGAACACTGAGAGTAGTGAAAGACTGCTTGAGACCTGTGATTCTCAAGACTAATGACTACTGAAATTCGGCTATCTCCCGGGAGAGGACCGCACCTGCATCAACACACTTACACAGTTCAGTTGGACATAGATTAGCCACAAAATTGGTCCAATTCATTGATTATTCCGACCATTTTCTACACTTTCTAATCTAGATCTCAGATCTGAGATCTTCTAGTTTGTCAACATTTGACATCTAGGGTCTAGACTAGTCTAGACAGACTAGACTAGAGTAGACTAGTCTAGGGTTCTAGGCCTATCTAATTCTAACAAATTGTCAACTTGATTAGACTAAAAAGCTAATAGTAGAAGCCACATGAACTCTACATTCTAGATCTAGCCTCTCTACAATGCAACGTTCTACATATTTAAACTCCATGATAACAGAACGACAATATAATCGACCTAGTCTATGCCTCCAAAAACAGCTAGACTAAGCCATATTTGAACTGACACGCTCAGGCTTGTCCACTCTGTTCAGCTGTTCACTGCCAGTCACCATTTTGTCATCCCTTAAACTGTTAAAGTCATAGATAAGACCTAGCTTACCTTGTTGAGAAAGACCAAACTCAAAGCTAACTGACTTTATCTCATCAGTTATTTTCGATTTTGAGTGAAAGTACAGCGCTCACTGCAAAGTTACCAGCCGCGTGTCACTACGTGCTTCCACGGGCAAACCATAAACAAAACAACGCCATTTTGAATGGTTCCTGTCACATGACTCGCCGCTTGCCAAACCAAGCTACGGCGTTGAAATTACTTTTGTATCCCGATTTAAAAAATCGAGATCGAACAAAATTATGAATTACTTTTCTTTACAGGACACGCAGACTGTAGACAGTTTTGTTTATAATTTCCAGCTGTTTCTACTCCAGATACAGGGCCGTAACACCTCGTTGGACCCCCTCCTGGCAAGCCCATCGTTTGAGTTAATGCTCTTTTCACTTTTGGCTAAATACGGTTTTACACCTCTCATTAACGTATGTTGGGATCCCATGTCAAAATACTTTCAAAACATGTTGCTTAGCTCTTCCTTCAAATTTTGACACAAAGATCAATGCCCCTAAATCAATCAGATTTTGAAAACTAAGGCAGTGAAGCAGGCTACCTAGTATTTTAGGCCTTTTCACGCAGTAAACAGGGTAACCTTACCCATCTAACAACAATCACAGCGTTTATACCTGATGAGTGGCTGTATTCTGAATATACAGATTTGCACCTTTCTTAGCCTTTGAAATTCAAATCCAACCCCTTTTCCCCCTCCCCATGGCCAATTTCTGATTTTACAAGGACTATTTAAAATTGCATACCAGATGCTTTTGACATCTTCATACCTTGAGGGTCCTTCCAGTCACCAAACCTTCATGAGCCAACCCTTCATAAATAACGACGAATGGGCTATGTATTTCTTTACTGTGTTTACGGAATCAGTTAGCCTACGTCGGAGGCCTAAATTCATACCAAAGGCAGATGTGCAACTGGAATGGGGGAACGTTATCTCGGGGTCCTAAGATATACTCCCCCAGAAAGTACAGTATTCCGAAAATGAATACAAAAGGAAACAAAAGGAGAAATATGGAGCCATTCTTCTATGAAATTAGGTGAAAATTTTGCATTCTATTTTTATTGTGGTTTTTAGGAAAAACAAACATAAATGACATTCTATTGCCTTAAGACTTAATTTACGGGAGTTCGGGAAATTTTCAAGAAGGAAAGCTTTTAGCTGAAAATAGATTAAACATTTTATCATGATTTGTTTATTCTTAAAGTAGCTCTTAGGAAAAAGCAAACACAAGAATTATGAGGACGATGCCATACTCTGCTTAAATTAGCCTAAAAGCGCCAAAAAAAATAAAAATTCAACAAGAATACATTCGCAGATAGCCTATTGCATCCGCCTGTCAACCTGTCATAGCAACAAAAGACAATAAGCATCAGAACCGCCTTATGTTAATGCCTCAGAATCCTTACGCAGAAAAAATTCACAGAAAAACCTGTAGTCAAGCAGCTTACGGAGTCTCCTGATGGCTGTAATGTCTGAAATTCCAATTTTGTATGATAGTGTCCAAACTTCACAATTTGAAGTTCAAAGTCAGTTTATTAAAACAATGTTTCACAAACAATTAGTAAATCGTCACCCTCCTCGCCCCCCTCCTCCCCCTAAAAGGAATTATTAGGCACCATAGGTCATGAGGAGCAATCTGTCGCTCCCTCCTTCTCTCTCTCTTTCTCTCTCTTCCTCTTTCTCCCTACTCCTTTCCTCTTTCCTCTTTCTGTTTTCACTTTATCCAGTTTTTCTCCTTTCTTTTAGGGCCCTCTGACCTTCGCCCCCCCCCCCCCCCNNCCCCCCCCCAAATTCTACCCTCTCTCCTCCCTCAACTCCCTGCTCTGCGAGGGTGTTACTGTTAGTTACAACCCTGCTATGGACAGAAAACCATTAGGTATTAAAGAAGCAGAAATCAATATAGATGCCTATAATATGGGTACCGTATCTAGTTTACAGATTGGTCAGCCTAAAACAGTGTAGTTAGTAGACCAAAAGAGGGCCTTTGGACTAGCTGAAAAGGATCGAGTGACCCAGGTATGAAAACCGTTTACGGTGTTAAGATTTCAGTAATGGCCATGGTTAGGTTTCCCTTTCAAAATGCGACTGTCGAAGAGAATGGTAGTTCTGGCGGGGTTGTTAAAAAAATGATTTTCAAAGAATAACTAGTCTACCGATAGAATATTTGGAGAATAAGAAGATAACACGGGTGGATTGCTGTTGAAAATAAAGGTAATTAACTACAAGTAGATTGAAGTGATTTGTTACTCTTCAACTGCGTTGATAATTTAGGATTGCTGGTAATCTGTACTGGGTGTGAACAAACAAATAATCAAACAAACAACCAAACAAAACATTAACTTGACTATAGTAGGTTCCTAGATCAGCCCAACAGCGCCATGGCATAAAATGATGGCAGCGAAACACGGCGCATATGATTATTGGCATTACAAGAAAAGAAAAAAAACACCCGAAGTTTCGCGGCGGTGACCGTGCTTTTGTGATTCTTGCACCCCGTTTAACTTTTTAAAATGTAACATGCATGCATGTATTTGTTTTATGATAGAGATGTATAACACTTGATGGCATTGTAAAGAAACACATTTTCAGGAAATTTTCAGCGGATGACTCAGATACTCTTCCTGTGGGTCAGATAGCACAAAAACTGTACAATAAATGATAAGGAAAGATCCTAAATTAAGCTACATATAACAGGTTTCTACAGGTGATGTTAAGGACTCAGTTACATTCATTTTAGCTGCTTTGGTTGTTTTGATATTCAGTGGACGTGGATTGTATTAGGCCTATACTGGGCGATGAATGAACACAGTGTACTAGAAAGTGAAAGTAGGTCGAACTAAGAAACTCTTAACAATGTCTGAATTAATGATTTTCATCAACTGAGGAGGTTCCACGTTAAGTCTTGAAGATGGTGGAATAACAACGTGCACGCCATTTTTACAGACACTCTTAAAATATTCTGGATACAATTTCAGAGAAATAGGAAAGGGTGGGGGGATTGGGAGGGGGGGGATGGAGGGTTGAGAAAGCACTGTTGTCCCATCTGGACTGTCATCAACATGCCATTTGCAGTATCACTTTTAATACACCATTATTTCTTCATAAAGTTATTGCCACTTAATGTTAAGCAAAAGAGCTAGGTAAGCTTCTTCTCGGCACATTTAGATAGTATTACCAGTGACAAACTTAACAAAGACTTGGCAATTGAACTGTACAACTTACGTGCCTTGTTTTGCTCTACACTTTAATGTATGACAAGATGATGTAACTTACACAACTACCCTACCAGTCACGCTCAATGTCAATTTTTCCCACATAAGTGTAATTTTCACCTGTTCATTGTTTTAAACCTAGTCCTCTGACGTCTCTACGTCAGCACGACTATGTTATACTTTAATATACCCCCCCCCCTTCCCCNCCCCCCCTTCCCCTCCGATGAGAGTCTAAGTCTGAGCGGGGTCGACTACCAAATCAGGCTGGAAGCTGTAACTGATGTCAAATTATAATATATTTTACACCATTCCTCCGACTCCCCCCAGCTGAGTGGAATCTACGTCTGGCTTTCAGGTTCGTCATGACTCCCCCTCCCCCTCTGTAGCGACTGGTCAAAACATGCTATCTGCACTACATTGCTGATGCAAATGAACTTTAATGTCGTCTCCGTCTCCGGCCGCCTTCCTGAAGTCTGTGTGCGACCGCTGGTTGAGGCTCGAGCTCAGCTGAAAGCGCATAGCCAAGCTCGCCTCCCGCTTCCCTCCCCACTTCATCAATTACATCAGGCTACACCGCCATCATCAACAACTCTTTATTTACTGCAATATGCAGATACCCAGACAGACTTTCAACTTCGATAACGGAGAGGCTGGTTGCTGCTTTGTACATCTTTCGTAAAAACATATAAATACATGAATGGAAATTTAAGAGTATTTCAGGACTCCCTCCACTACCATTTACAAAGTATTTTGGTTTCATCTTCTGTACAGGACAATTTGTGAAAGCCGCCGTCTTTCTATCTTGATGTTGACCACTTCGGACATATTTTGCCAAGAAGTGTTTGATATATTCAAATCTGACACCTCAAAATATATGTACAGTTTTGTAAAAGCAAGTGAAACATGATCTATAAGTTTTGCAATCTCCATTATAACCTGCTCCCGGTTTTTGAAGGTGTCACTGGACTTGCTGTCACTGGGCCTATCTAAGTACATTACTATCATGGTCACCCTGACTAGTCATTTAAATAATATTTAAATATATTATATGGTCACCCAAACACTCTTTTATAAAGCTCTGAAAGGATCTCTTTTGCATTGCAGGCCATTAGTCCCAAAGCCATTTTTTTTCCGAGGAAAAGGCGAAAATCGTGCGGCTGGTGTCATATTTCCTACATAAGATTGCCTGTTGTCTTTCTCTAACCACTTGGTGTGATGCAGTCACAGATAGCTGCACAGTCAAGAAGAAGCCCTCACCGTGTGACATGACACTGGTTTCACCTTGACCTGTGATGAACGACATAACGATTTTTTGTTAGTGTTCCATGTGATGAAACTTTGCCAACAGAAAGCAGGAAAGTATCTTGAGAAACTATGAAAATTTCACGTTTCTAGCAGAACTAGACTTTAAAGGTAACCTTTGTTTTAGGTAGACTAGATGCACCTGGAACTCATCGTTTGACCTAGTTTTGACAGGTCGGTGACCGATCACTATGGGCAAGAGATCTTGCATCTGTTAAGAAAAAAAAATGTTACCTACAAGGCGCCCCCGTATGTGGACAAAACAGTTTGCTTTGAACCGAAAGTGCTTTCTGGGCCCAAATTTGTCCCTTAGCAAACAGATTACTATGTTATGTCAGCTGTCCTTGAAACGGGTATCCTTTCCTTTGTGAAACTTTTATTGGCACTCTACATTGATCACCGTGTCATATCAACTGTCGTCCTTAAGCAACCAATTAAGTTGTAGGAATCTTTCAAAAAGACCGTTAAAACTCAAACTGTGTAAAGTTGAGGCAAAAATGTATAATCTACAACATCAGTTCCCTGTAATCGCTACTTTTTTGCTGCCTAAGCTAACTAAGCTATTCCTCATAGAACAAATTTGCACAAACGGTCGGCTCGCCACTGCACTTGCACAGCTTCTACAGAATTTGCCAGCTGGCCTTTGGTCTTGAATACAACTACAGACTTGTATTGTAACTAGCTAGTCGTTATCGATAAGATTGTAGAGTGTTGCCATTCGTAGGGATTTTCCCCAACGGTAGAGTACACAGGAGGAAAGTCACTTTTCATAAGATGGGAAAATTCCTGAAATGTAGGGTATAGTGAGAAAAAAATGTTTTTTTTACATTCAAATTATAAGATCTTTTACGACTAAACTTGCCTCAACATCATGCATAGGAAAATGTATGGGGGAAAATCATGTTCAGAGTAGAGGAAGAGCACCTGACCAGAGTGGCAAAACGGGGCTTTTCTTAGGCCTGGGTGTTCAGCATTCATCTCAGTGCCATGTCTTAGCATTACAATGGAACGAGTGGATTATCTTTAGTGCAATACGTTGAAGGGAAGGGGGCCTGCGTTTCTGTGTGCGATATCAAAGTGAGTTGATCCTATGATTGTCAAAATTCTTAAGCATTCATAAACACTTAAGGCAGACAGACGAACGAACAGACGGACGGACGGACAGACAGACAGATAGACAGACAGACAGACAGTGGGTTATGACCTAAATGTTGCTGCCGTTGTCTGAAGGTTGTAGCATATCACGATATGGTTAAGATTTTGCTGCTGGTAGTCCTTTAGTGCTGATTGGTACTGCGATTGCTAATATCGTTTACATGCATGAGTTGGCGTAAATAACTGCCTTCGTAATGGTCACGATGGAAATTGTAAAACATTACATGATGAACTGTGTTCAGTGCAAGTTATTAACCTCTTGAAACTTTTTATCATATAAATAGGGCCTATTTCCAGTGACATAATAGAGTAATATTTTTTTTGTATGTCACACTTTACATAAATTTGACCTTTGACCTGCTTACGAATACTTTGATTGGAAGCCTTGGGAACGCCTAGGCGTATAAATATGTGACGTCATTTTCTTTTGTGGCGTCATGAATATGTGACGTCATTTCTTTTGTAACTACCTTCATTGGCGCGGGGTTTCCGTCTGTCTAGATTTAGAACAAAAATTATTTCAGTCTCTCTTTCTTACCGCTTGTCATCGTTCTCTTCACGTTTCAGTTCAGTTAAACATTTGAATTAAAGTACTTGAAATGTCACAGTGTCTCTGTGATCTAAAGTTTCATTGATGATTGTCAACTGTTTGAATCTACTTTGTGTCGCGTAACTGCGTGGTTCATTCAGTTCAGTTGTAATTAATGCGTGAATGTGAGGGCCACTTCGGAGTCATTTTCACGATTAAAAGTTCATTTTTTTCTATTAGTTAGGGTTTGTATGATAAAAAGGATCTGAAACGTTTTTGTTTGATATCAGATTTATGAAATTCGTTATACATTTATCGTATTCGCTCGTCAGAGGCTCACGAATACGATGTACTCATTTCATGAATCTGATATCAAACAAACACTCATTACAGATTCTCTATATCAACTGATATTTGAAACATCAATGGAAACCCCCCGTTTGTCATGATATCGATCTCGGCTCAAGTTTATTTTACATTTCCCAATTAAGACAAACTGATTTTTAAACCGAGCCTGCAAGCAAAACTTGGATTTATTCTATGGCGTGATGACAGAGTAGTCCAAAAAAGTTGTTGTCCAGATGAAGAGAATCGAACTGTAAATATTAAAAATATGTAAGTATCTATTAAATATTGTAATGCATTCTGATTCTGTTTCTACTATGGCAGTGTGGATTGGGTACTTTAGATGTGAAATGAAATAATAATAACCAAAAAGAACTCAGAAAAATTTTAGATCACAAATATTAATGAAACAGAAGGATGTAAAAAATCAAAATGACCATAATCGTATTATATTTATCTGTCCCCATTTTTGTAGTGCTTGTCTGAAACACCAATACCACCACCACCACCACCACCACCACCAACAACAACAACAACATCAACAACAACAACAACAACAACAAACACACAAAAACATATCAACTGAAAAATAAGAAGTTGATATGCTTATATCTTTGTTTTCAAGCATGGGAGTTTCATGCATTAAAGAGAGAAGCAGAAGAAAACTGATTACACAGTAATATCAGCGACACACTGTGTGCATCACTACTATCGCGGACAATTTTTGCTATTCACCATACCCTACCCCNCCGGGCCCGTCTGTATTTTCCAGAATCTCCTTGCTTGAAGCTATGCCCACTGCTGTGAGGCAGAGATTTTTTGCATCTTCAATTATTATATGAGATATACACAGTAACGATGGATAAAGTTCCTTGGTCAACAATAAATCCGGTCAGACGACGTTCAGCAGAGGGATCCACCCCACGGTCATCGTTAGCCTCCTTGATTCATCCTCCTTTTCCTCATCATCATCTTCTTTGTCATCGTCATCAAAGCATGATCAATCATACAAAAATACTACAAGCTCGTGTGTTTTTATTTATTTCTCGGTGCATTTGTTTTTGTGCGGCCAAGACGTTTTCAGTGTCAGTGCGTCACTAGCTATCGTCGGCTTATTATGTGGATTGACTTACCGTGGCATCTGTCCGCGCTACTGAACACCCTTTGCTTCTACTTTCGACTAACAACATTGCTGACCAGATTATAGTGGGATCTGAAATAAAAAAAAAAATGACGCCATGGCTCAGCAGAACTGTTTCTAAATTTACACACAGTTCTTTATCAGTTTGTCCTTCACAAAATGTACAGGGAAGTAATTGTGCGGCCCCAATCTCTGCCAGTGCACACTGCACAGCCGTGCTGGAAGGTACGGATACTGTTATCACCGGGTGGGCTGGAATACAGTGCATACGGGATACAGATCCTCTCATTTAGATACTTGGGTAAAAGTAGCAAGATTGTAGTGGAGCCGATAACATGGTATAATACCAATTCTTTATGACGTCAGCTGTATTGTAGAGCAGGGAAAAAGAACGATTTTTTTAACCGTCAATTTATGCCTTTAAAATCAAATTCAGCAAGTTTCATTTCCAGAGTTGACATGTTCTAAAAGAAATAAAAGTTGGCAAGGTGTTTCTAGTAGATTACAGCTGCTTACTGTGTGCTTCTGTCGGCCAGGAACATTGACAGACACAAACAGTGTGCTAATTATAAAAATGGAGCTTTGCTTTTCAGGGTAGCCGAGGCGTAAAGTTTCAAGAGTGGCTAGACTAGTTTACCCCGCACTATCTTGCACTTTGAGCGGTTCAATTTTGTTCTTATGGGGCATTTGAGGATACAGAGAGGACCCCTCCCCCTCCCAAAAAAAACAACAACCCCACAACAGGCAATTTACAATTGCAGTAGACTACATAGCAACAACATTTTGACCCAATACTGCGACATCACTCTGACTGTACATGAATACAGAATGAAGCATTGCATTAACCAAAGTGGCTTTGCTGGTTCGAAGCCAGAGGAACGGAAAATTTCGCAACAAACTTTCCTTCTCGTTAGGGGAAAAAAAAGTATCGCTGGCATCGCCGTCATGTACTCTACGGACTCACTTGCGCCTAAACTGAAATACAAATGATCATTATTATATTTCCACTCAAATATGACACGCAAACTTCATTCAGTACACCCTCTCTCTCTCTCTCTCTCTCTCTCTCTCTCTCTCCCTCTCTCTCTCTCCCCCTCTCTCTCTCTGTCTTTCTCTAGCTTTCCATCTGTTAATTTTACTGTTTTCTTTATCTTCGTGTTTCAGGTATATTATCTCAGACATTATCACAGACTGATACTCGGCCTGAGAGCTTGGCCTCACACAAACAAATCTTAATATTCAGATTATAGGTAAACCTGACTGCTACGTTTAGTAAAAGTGATACCTAATTGTAGCGGATAGAATCAATGGGACAAACCTGGTAGTGTTATCGGTCATGACGATTATTTTGTGGTCTTATTCAAATTTATACCCCAAGATCCCGGGGAATTACCCGTCTCGCTTCAGGGAAGCTACACAAACTGTGTTTGATGCGTAAACAGTGGCGCCCACCTCGGGCTGTGTGACGGTAGGCCTAGTGTACCTCGTCAATTGCGACACGATCGGGTAGGAAGAAGTGTTATTAGATACCTGGGTAGGCCTGCCTTGTCGTGCTGGGCAGGTTCAATTTTATAGTCTTGATGGACTGACTGTGCAGACAAGATCTCTGATTTCATACGGAGTACAGGTGTCTCTGACACAGGTAAGCTTATTATAGGATGAGAGAACCATGATTGTAAAATCAAATTCAGAATAGTCTACCACAGACAGTATTGTAAGTAACATTCCGCAAGCATGAGAATTATCTCTAGACCATCTGATGTAAAGCTGACGGCGAGTGCTGTCCCTGCCTTCATCACGTAAACAAGGTTAAACATAGTATTCAGCTTGAGAATATAAATCTTATCCAACCACAAACTAGTACTCCAGCACTAACAAGATTCGTTGAACACAAAACTTTTCCTAAAGATTTAAGCTTGTCGATAACTAACTGGTTTGAGTACTGAACATACGGCTGGGTTATGTCTTCACTGACTTCATATAGAAAAGTTCTGGAGACCTTGGGGAAGGGTTGGGGGTGGGCATGGGGGAGATCGTGTGTGTAACCTAGAGGCAAACAGCGAACGAAGAGTCAGTGCCTTATAACATAAAGATGTCCTAGTCTTTAATCGTAGGTCTGTAAAAGACGTTTTATCTCCTAGACAGGTGTTGACTCCTTTAGTGACCTGGAAATGTGTTCAGTTGATAGTAATCGTCGCCAAATTTAAAGACACATCTCGTCGTTGTAAATTTCTTCCTGTAAACCTCAGTGAAAGTGGTTCGAGATTTTACATAGACAATGAATCAAGCTACCTTTGTGTGCAAAAATCTCTCCAAGACAGTAAATGATAATTTCTAACCTTTTGCCTGTAAAAGTCATATTTAAAGGAATATTCATACTCCTGTTCAGATCTTTGGCCGAAATCTATGTATTTATGGTAACATCACAAACAGATTTCACTGATTCGCCACAGTCTCTGCAACACTGACGCAGACAACTCAGTTGCTTGAGTTCCCCACTATAAGACAGGATCCTTCTTTTACCAATGAAGATACATTTAAGGAATCTTGTTTAACATGTGTTATTAGTTAGGATGACGAAACAAGAAAATTCCAGCGCATAATGTCTATATCAAATGGCCAAATTTTGTAGGGAAGATCAAGAAATAAAATGCATAAGGCCATACTACGAACTTCTTCAGTTTGCGCGCTTTTGTAAAGAAAAGGCAAAAAAGGCTCAGAGAGAGAGAGAGAGGGAGAGAGAGTGAGAAAGAGAGAGAAAGAGAGAGAGAGAGAGAGAGAGAGAGAGAAGGAGGAAGGGGGAAGAAGAAAACAGTTCTGGGGACAGAAAGCTACAGAGAGTACTGAAAATTTTGACCCAAGTCATGAACAGATTCCCGCTCGAAAGAAATCCTACGTAGCATGTATAAAATAATCGTATAATATATTATATTATTATAGCCATTTTCTTTTCATGCAGTTATAATAAACGACAATATCTTATTGACCGCTGCCGGTGATAATATGATGAGATTCTGTTGATTGTCGTAAGTGCAGATTTCTCCACAAACAGGGAAAATCATGCAATTTCTGTCTTTCTTTCTTCTCATCTTTTTCCTTCCTTTCTCTCTCCATCTTTTTCTCTGTCTCGCTCTCATTCCCTCCCCAACCAGAACTGATATTACCTCTGGCCGTATTTGGGAGTGGTGTATGGAGGTGGGTGTAGCTGGGTTGCCTCTCCCCCTCCCCTCAGAACCGGCAGGCTCAAGTTCTAATATGAAAATGAACAAAAAAGAATGCAAATGCAGATCCTGGTCTTTCACTGCATTTCTGTAAATTTTCTGTAATGTATTTGTCAGAGTAGGGTTTAACAGCGATCTAGATAACTACGCTTCACGTCAAAAGCCCCCTCTCCCCACCCCCATCATTTTTCCGTCCAGATATCCACAGGAAAGCAGCTGTCGTTTTAAGGACTAGCTGCTGAACCTTCAAAGTAGCAGCGATTTTGAGGTCATCGCATACTTGCTATCGAATTTTAGAGTAAAATTTGTACATATCGTAAGCTATTTCATGGTGGCATATTCCTTTTCAAACCTGCTGCATGTTATGACCAACAAGAATGAATGGTGCGGTGGCAAATTTCGAAACAGCTGAAAACAAATTTGAAGCGGACTTTAGACGAATCAGTGAATACTTTTATGAAAGACAATGACGATAGGTAGTTTTCGCATTCGCCTCGTCTTATACTGGTGTGTAATTGTAATATATTCTGTGAATTTGGTGAAAAATTGTAATATTATTTATACTAGTGATTTTCTAATACATTTTGTTTAAAAAAAAAAAGATACTGCTACCTATGACTTTTATTGTCTGACACACCCCTTTTATTGCCTGACACACCCCTGACCCGATCTTTCATAACTAGAGCCAATTTTCGAATTCTTCACCTCAAAAGTAGTAAAGATCAGATCAACTATTTTCAGTTTAGAGGCATTTTGTTTTTTGACTACAGCTAAACTAGATACATAATTAGCATCAAAGATCACCATCGATTACACGGACTTAGAAGATATGAATCAGTGATTTAATGCCATGGAAAAAAAACCATTTTTTTGAACTGCAGATCCTGGTCTTACATAATATAAGCCACGGAAAAGAGACACAACACAGAAGGCTGTGTTGCGAGCAAGCAAAAAAAACACCCCAGAAGATGATAATATTCATACTCCTACCAGGGAAAAGATTTATTGTCATCTAATCCGAGCCAGCAGTAGCATGTCATAATATAAAAATTATATTGTTATGTCCAGTCTAACGCCGTATTCCCTTTTCAGATAGGATAGCTTTAAATTGTGCTGGGAGAAGGGGCTGTAATGTTACGACACAGTGCAAACAAATCATGTGATGAACATAGATCTAACCAGTCTATATTTTCAAATAAAAATGCAGGCACGAAGTTCTCAAAAACGCGCACTACTGAATTTTAAGAAAGGCTTAGAATAGTAGGTCTGAACAGAGAGATCATTTACAGTAATCGCTATAAATAGATGCGTACCGATCTAAACGACACCGCTGAAGAGGATATTAAAAATTCAAGTAAGCGACGTAAAGGGTGAACTGAACAAACTGAAGTGGAGGTAGTGTGCCAGGAATCTGACACGGCATTTCGAAACACGGCAGGTCTCACTATATATATGCACAGCAGGCAGAGGTCGACTATACAATGGAAATACATGCCAGTATGTTTTCACCGCTTTCCCTTCAACAAGACTGCATATATGGTTGCCATTTGGGTCCTTCGCTTCCTATTTCTCCATGGCTCTATTACTATACATATCGTTTCATCATCATGACGTGCCCTCAAAATGCCTATGTCGCTGGCATTTTTTTTTTTTGGTGATGAACAATATGTGTAAAGTAGCTGAACCACTAAATGCACAATGATAACGTTGTTGAATACGATCATCATCATCAGCATTTAAGAAAGTCTAAGTACGTATAACTATAACTATAAAACAGACGTAAAAGGTCGGTTTTCACAGACAAATAAAGTAAATTTATTAGCGCAAATTGGCGGTCTAAAAAGATCTTCTTCAGGCATAAACATGATTCTAAGACACACAATGAACTGGTAAAACTACTTATTGATATGAGTGACGAATGGAAACAGTAAAGAAAGTTTAAATTTCAAAGGCAGAAAATGAGTACAGCATGCTTAAAACAGATAAAAAGGCAGTCGTCAATATCGATTTGAAGTTAATTATTGAAGTTAAAAACACGATGTGGTTAAGAGTTGTTGTTATAGATGTATAATACATGAAAAGTGCTAAAATTCCATTTTATGGTTCCTCGCCGCTCTCTTTCTTTCTCCTTATCTCTTTCACACTGCTTCGGTGGGCTTTACCAGAGTACTAGCAGTAAACTTATTATACAGTAGATATGAGAAATGTAAGGAGGTGGCTGGAAGGTAAAGAGAATTGAGTGAACCAAAAGAGCATAGACGGGGGTACATTTCCTGTCTTGAAGGGGAGGCTGCTGAAATAAGATTCGTCATTACTGAGGCCATCGTGTGTACAGTGGGATCCTAAGTTTCAGATGAAATAGGATTGCTGTTTGGTAGGAGATTCTGCTATTTCCATGTCACGCAGTAACATATCTCTGACGCCGTGATGGTTTGCAGAGTTAAAATATTTTCTTTCCGTCATCGTCAGGTTTTGCTTTAATACCCTGTACATGTGATTATTGAATCTGCTCTGACAGTGGTTGTGGTTTGTTGAGGACAGACTTTGCTAAAGATGGGATATACGACGTTTTTAGTGGCACAAGTGATGTTTTGTCTGATGGGTAGCGTGAATTGGGTTTTGGGGCTGTGCACAGTAGATGTGCATTGCATAAAAGCACAAGTTTTACATCTAGATGAATTACATGCTTCACTGGTCTTGGTAGAAGTAGAGACCTTAGCAGGAGGTTTCGATTTTATGAGGAGGTTTCCGAGGTCTAGGGGTTTACGCAGGGTTTGTGAGGCGCGGTTCTTTGAAAATTTCGTTCATAGTGTCAGATTTCTCCAAGAAAGTTTGGCTTTCACTATGCAGTGCCTGGAGATTTGAAGACGACTGTTGTGGGTAGCAACAACGATAGAGCTATTGCTTGTGGGTGGTTTGGGTTTATACACGAGCAAGGGCTCACGTTGTAGACACAAAACTTTTTGAATTATGTGTTCAATAAACTTCTGCTTGTAACCACTTTGGATGAGGTGAGAGGAAAATTCTGAAATTCTGCTCCTAAACAAAATAATCGTCCTTGGAATAGATTCTGCGAAGCTTCAAGGCTCCACTGTACAGAACTGACCTGAAAATGTGTCTGGGATGGCTAGAGGTTGAGGACTGGTATTTGCGCGAATCTATGAGTTTCGCGTGGAGATTAGTTTCCAACTTATCATTTAGGAGATCCAAGAAGGGTGTATTATGTGCACTCGAGCTACAGTGGGATGAAAGTTGTTCAAAGCAGTGGTAGAAGATTGTAACTCATTGTCAGATCCATCATGGAGAGCTGCCAAGTCGTCCATATATCTTTTGACCCAGAAAGTCATAGTATCGCCATGAGTGTGCCATGTAAATGTTGGCATATGAAGGGGCGTGCCCATAGCAGTGTCTCGGATTTGAATGTAATGCTGATTTAAAAATGAGAAGTGGTCTGAAGTTAAAACCAACTCTAGCAAGGAACAGATGGCTTTAATCTGTTCCCTGCCATAATCGAAGTGTTTACGAAGGGCCAACCTAACAGCTCTCACACCTTCTTCATGAGGGATATTAGTAATTGCACATATCACAGATATCAATAGATACATGTTTGGTGTGGTGGGAAAGTGGGCCATATTGATTACGTTCATTTATATTTTGAAATACATATAGGGTATCCATTTAGTCCCACAGAAAAGTGGGACCAAAGGGTTAAGGATGTGGTCCAGCCAGTAGGATGCCCTAACAGTGGGACCATTGACCTGTGAGATGATGCCGCGGTGGGGAGAAACACTGCTGCCTGTTGGGATGGATTTATGGAGTTTTGGAATTCCACAGAAATAGGGGCAAGACGGAGAACCTGTGAGAATGTTGTCTGCAGGTTTCTGAGAAAGGACCCCTAGCTTTTGAAGCTAACGGATTTGAGCTGTTATATTTTGATAGTGCAAAAGAGGTCAGAGGGAACTTCTTTGTATACAAAGAGATTAGCAAGAAAGCGCTGAACTTCAGATTTATAGTGAGAGGTGTTCATCACGACCATGGCACCTCCCTTATTAGTCTCTCTATGGTGATGTCAGGCTTATTGGATAGCTGTCTGAGGACAACCCTCTCAAGTTTGGTTAGATTATCTCTAACTGACTGTTGGATTCTAGGTTCCGGTGCTTTCAGTGTTATCACAATAAAGGTCAAGAGCGGCGCTTCTGGCCGGCAAAGGAGTCCAGTTAGATTTGACATAAAGTTTGGGTGGAATGTCACATGTATTAGGACCACTGTCAGAGTTTTCATTGTGAAAAAAACTCTTTTAATCTACATCTTCTGGTAAAATCTTTAGTATCTTTAATAAACTGAAAGTGGTTAAAGTTTTTGTGAATTGAACAGAAGCCCCGCCCTCGTGACAATAAAGAAAACAGATTCTCATCTAAAATATATAATGAAAATTTAATAACAGTAGGATCCTTGATCCTTTCCGGATCTAAGCTACTATGAGAACTGGAGTATTTAGAGCTGTGTTTGGAGCTGGTCTGAGGGAAGACATCCAGCAGACCGGCCGGCCGTTCATCTTGTTTATTCACGTGGTCATGAAAGTTAGGATTCCTAGTGGTGATATCTGAGGACACTCCAAACTGCGGGAACGCCTGTGGGTGGAATGTCCTGAAAGTTTAAATACTGTGCATACTGAAGGACACTCCAAGCTGGGTGTACGCCTATGGGTAGAGTATCCTGAGGAGTGAAGCGCTGTCCGTATGAGATGACACTTCACACCTACCGAGAGAATGTCCTGACGGGTGGAAAGCTGTGCATACTGGGGGACTCTCCACGCTTCGGGCACGCCTATGGGTGAAATATCCTGGGGGATAAAGATCAGAGCATGCTGGGAGATCCTCCAAGTTGCGGGCATGCTTACNGATGGGGGAAGGTCCTAAGAGGTAAAGGCCGTTGGTCTATGTTGTCATCATTATCATCATAATCGTTATCATCATCATGAACAAATATACGTAAAGCACACGTATTATTCGCATGATCGCTTGTAAAAGCATGTTTTCCTAAATATCTGAATTTGGGCAGTGTCTTGAAATATTGAACAAAGGCACAAATTACATACAACGCTTTTGTGGTATAATTTTTCATGATGTTTGGTCGCAGTTGCTCGATTTTTTTTCCATGTCTTGTAGATTTAGATGATTATATTGCTCTAGTGCAGAAATCTGCAAGAGCTAATAAACAGAATTGAATTGAATTGAAAATATGCAAATGTCTGTCGTTACCCTCCGTGAGGACTTTAGCGCGAACGTCGTCTTGCGTCCCAAGCATTAATGGTGTCGCCCCCTGTCTCAGTACTCTCAAGCTCCGTATCATCCCACTGACACCGACGCACACACGTCAGTTTCTTGAATTACTCCTAGAAAACAGAGTAGGCCCTATATCTTTCACTATGAACGTAGACTATATATTTAGGACTTTAGAAGAGACGAGCATGACACAGTCTGCATTGCAATCCAACATTTATACTGATGAAGCGTTTCTCTGTGTGATAGGATTATGGTTGCATAAAAATAAAATCCCTACTTGTCACACAGCTCAGCACTCCAGTGATAAACAGTGATGTTAAAGACAGTGTTGTGAAGACGTACATGTATAATGGATATTTCAGTATAGGCCGGACTGACTGAAAATAGAATGAAAGCTTTATAAGATATCGGTGCATTATGAGTGGAACTACGGTAGAATGTATATGTGTGTTGTGCAGACTTTGGGG
>JAWQUT010000041.1:2678441-2699525 GCA_033807755.1 Ellobium chinense
GGGGGGGCTGTCTGTATGCGCGCGTGCGCCTATGTACAGTTAGCGACACTGGTCTAGGTGTAGTTCATAAAATCATATGTGCCTGCATGCCGAGACGTGAGGCACAGTAGATCCTTACACTATTTTTTTTTTTTCAAATTAACCAGCAGAGGGTCCCGTACATTTTAAAAAAAAATACAAACCACGGAGCTTCACTCGTATTCACACTGTTCTTCTCATGGTAATTATTGTAGTCAGATCTATCAATACCATTGACGGTAGACACAACACACAGATGCAAGAAAAGACCAAAGGCCAAACTATTTTACCTGACGTTTGACGTTCTTGAAAAAAAACAACAAAGAACGAATTGAGGAATTTGATCTTACAAAACCAACCTGGCAACTCTTGCCTGCAAACCCACCCATGCTGTTGTCACGAACCTGGCCAGTATGTGCCACCGAGCCGCAATGATTAAAATATGGAACAGATAGAATAAGATAGAGGTTAGACTACTACGAGGTATGTGGGAAAATCCCATTCTTCATAAGTTCGGATGCAGAAAATACACCAAAAAAGGGTCTTCTGCACTAAATTTGCAATTCTCATGGCAGATTCAAGCAAAATCGGTCGAGAAATGAACTCATGTGGTTCTGTATAAAATCGCAAGGTTTTTGTATTTCAATAATAGACTAAATAGGCTGCATATTCGCAGAGAAACAACCCACAGAATCACGGCATCTACAAGCATTCACACAGCCCTTTTTTCCGTAATCATTGCACTCGGAGCTGTCAGTCCAGGGACGTAGAGTGGGGATCAAAACCAGGTAGGCGAACTTGCACATATTTAGATGATCGTCGTACTTTTACCTCAACGTCACCGTGCTGTAACGTTCTTGAAACAGATAAGCAAAGAATTGCTTTATCATCTAACCAAGAATGCAAGATAGCTACAATGCAATATCACGACAACAACAACAAGAACGACAACAACAATAACAATAATAACAAAAGAATACGGATAACAGCAACAATATATCTGCTGTGCTGGATTATTGTTTACTCCTTGTAGATAAGATCGATGTGTCGTTCCTGCATGTGGGCAAAGTGAAAGAGAGTGTTAAATGAGTTTTTTATGAACTTTATTTCCATAGAAAGGCACTTATACATGTAGTTTTTGCTCGTATCTGGCTCATAGTTGAGCGGGTGTAGACTTTTATCCGTCGCAAGATGCTAGAGGAGTGCTCCCAATGAATGCTTTCCAAACAATAGACACGTAAAGAGCCAGGAGTAGCACTGGGGGCTTCTCCAAACTCATTTTGCCGAAAAGGTCAGGTTTCAAGTTATTGAAGGTTTAGCTCTAGAGACTATATCAAGTCTCTAAGCACCGAAACGAGAAATGACGCACGTTTTGGCTATTAGGGCCCTCTACATGCGCAGTGTGGCCGAATAGCTCTGTCCGTATAGGCAAATCTTCAGGTAAAACTATGTATGTGGACGCCAAAACCGAAGGACTCAAGGTAAAAATTCATGGCCTGCCAGAAATCAAGCACTGCTTGATATTTTTTCCACCGGCCGATATCCGAAACATCCGGCGGCGGCTTCTTTGAAGTTTTAGTGAGTGGGGTAAGTTTTTTTGGTAAATAACAAATAAATATCCATCGGATCAAAAAAAAATTGCCTTTCCGTAATCAGCGTATCAAAATTAACAAAGTCCACGCGGACACGACTCATTTTATTGCTTTCTTTTCAAGAAAAAAAAATGCAGTAATTAAAATATTACACACTGTAGGTTTGCATTGCGCCAAGACTACAGCATTGTATGTTGATTTCTGGAACAGCAAAGTGGTCGACGGGAAATATTCTTGGGTTCACTGAAATTTATAGATCTCATGAATGCCTTTAGAAGTTAAAATCAAACGCTTACAGTAACAGGGAACGAGCCATTAAGAACTGATTGTTATAAATAGATTTCCCGCCAAAAGGTGGAAAGCTGTATGGGAATATAATTATAGGCCTAATAGGACACATCTTCTTCGTTATTATTTTTACTGTCATGTTTAGCGACCTCTACATAAAAGTGAATGAACATGGGGACTTCGTTGGTTATTCTGCTATGTTCTGCCGATTTCTCAATCCTAAATCTCGTCCGAAATTCCCAAAATGCATGTGCCGACCTCACATTCCAGTCCTAGTCTAGTCAAGCCCATAAAGCCATTATATTTGATAAATAATTAGGCATGGAATCATGAATAAATAAAAATGCGTGAAAACCTGAGGAAGAAAGACTTTATTATTCGCTCTCAAGATCTTTAGTTAGCCTACTATTAGATAAAGTGTACGGCCTAAATTGAATATATAACTAGCATCATGAGTTAACATCGAAAATCAAATACACATGCTGTGTAAATATGAGTCAATAATTTCATCAGTGGAATGTTAATTCAGTCAACGAAAAGTAGACTCTCATCTTACATCGTAATATAAGCCACAAAAGATAGCCACTTGACACTCAAGGTTTTGTTGCCAACATGCAGAATTAAGACCAGGAAGATGTCTATAAAATGTAATAATGTATATAATAATGTATATAAATGTATATAAACTGTCTATAAAAAGCCTCGACACAGCAAACAGGATGTCCCGAGATTGTGATGCATGGCTTAATATGCCTTTACATAAGATTTCGCTGTGCAAAATCACAAAACCCTGTCTCAGTACAACGACAATATAGGCGGACTTGTTCCACGCGAACATTACAGCACAAAAACTCGTGACCTCACGTGGCTCGTTAAATGTTCGTTCCCAGTAGACTGATGAAAGAGCAAGGCTATCATGAATTTGTTAATTTTGGCGAAAGAACTTGAGCCAGGGTCAGACAAAGACTCAGTTGTTAAAAAAAAAAGACCCCAAAATAACAATCTGCGTCTCTGTCCGTAAGGACCTGAAGATAGTCGAAGGATCAAATTAACCAGGTGCAGTGCAGGGTATCATAACAAAACGTGTGAACCCAGACTTTAAGATTTCTACGCACTGATGTTTCTCAGGGACCGGGCAGTACCCAGACAAAGCACACTCACTTATAATACACACACACACACACACACACACACACACACACACACACACACACACACACACATATTCGCTGACGTGCCGGATGTGTATCAGACGGACCTGTATCGTGTAGACGGAAGCGGCCTGAAGACAAACCGGATGAGGTCCTCTTGAGGCAAAGCGATTTAGATTTAACTGTAGGCCTACATGTTGGAAACCTTTCGCGGGTACCACTAGGGCTCAGTCTGGGTACAAGGGACACTTTTTGCGCAAAATACAGTAGAAGACGAGCTGCCGGCGAGTTAACCTATGTATTCAAAATCCAAAATGACTACTAACTTAGCTAACAAAGTTGGGCGGTGTTTGGGGTTCTGTCAGGGTGCAAGTGTCATTCTGGTGATTAAAATTTCAAGTGGTGGGTGCAGGTTTTTTTGTTTTGTTTTGTTTTGGGCAAAGTGTAGGCCTATTACAAGGTTGTGGATTCATAATGGGTTAAAGAGTGCTGGCATTTCTTATTTCAGTACTTATTGATTGTCTATTTGTTTTTTAAGTAGTTTAGGAGGTGTTCTTTTTCCAAGTGGAAGTCAATGACTTCTCTACCACCATTACGCTACGCCACTCCGTCAGTCGGAAATAAACATGTCAAGGGAAAGCTAAAATACGCTAAAATTTATCTTGACACCAGCCGACCACAGGAATTTAGCCTCATAAAGCCAACACAGCAACCCTACGCTGCAGACTGCAGAGTAGGCAAACACTGAAATGCATGTACGCCTAATCAAAACATGGAAAAAAAATCTAATAAATTCGGACACAGGCTATGCATCAATGATGACCACGAAAGGACCACCCGAAATTTTTGACTCACTAGACTAAGCTAATTTGAGCAACACCAGTCCAGGAATAAACTCACACGGCTAGTTTGAAAAAAGAAAATTTTACTTTTCTACCGGTGACTCCGCATATTTGTGGATAGATCTGTGTGAAACAGAATACCAAACCACATGTACACGCGAAAGATTTTGATTGGTGTCAACTAAAAGTGAAGAATTCGCTTCTGAATAAACAGAATTGAATTGAATTGAAAGCCAAATTTAGCAACCGAAGATGCAGTCTACACAATAGGCAGCGACGTCATGAGCAAAACTGGCAAACAAGAGGACCAATTTGGAAAAAAAATGAACAATGGAGTAGAGGTCATTCATAAATGGATTGATCCATTTTTCAAAAAAGTCCGAGACACCGTTGCTGGCTTTTAAAGAAAAAGGGATTATATCTGTGATGAATGTATGAGTCATACAGAGAATTTGACTGAGCGAAATCGATGAAGTAATAAACTCACGAGCTTAGAAGAAGAAGAAGAAGAAGCAGAAGAAGAAGAAGAAGAAGAAGAAGAAGAAGAAGAAGAAGAAACCCTTTTACGAGTCTATTATGATTTTTACCCCCCTGTGTTATTGGCAGTGCCGAACCAGATAGGCGGTGGAAGTACACAATACAGACACCATGTTAGTCTTCTTTGGTGTCACCAATATAAGATCTTTATAAGATGCGCCGATGATTTTTTTTTTTTTAACTTTTGATGGATATTGTGTCTCGTGGTTCTACTTTCCATACACCTCCTTCTTGCCGCTTTGGAATGCTCAATGAGGTCACGGGACCAGATATTTGCAATTTCGACGTGTAAAGGCCACTGCAAAATACCGTCCAAACTTGATGTCCAGAAACTTTTTTGGCCGAATAATAATGGGAGGGGGGGATGAATTAATTTTTTTATCAGCAGGAGAGAACTGAAATAGGTGGTTTTAGAGTTGTGGTCGAAGGTGGCGAAAGACGCATCGGATATGAAAACAACAACAACAACAACAACAACAACAACAACAACAACAACAACAACAACAACAGCAGCAGCAGCAACAGTAACAACAATAACAACAACAACAAAAAGAACAACACCAACAATAGCAACAACAACAACAACAGCAACAACAACAACAACAACAACAACAACAACAACAACTAGATACCACGCAGGTCGAAATAAAGGTTACAGAAGACTTAGCCGATTTGCCTCTTTGAGCCAATAAATTGTTTTCTCTACTATCGCTTACAAGAAGTTTCACAATCTCTAAGTTTTCATTAATAATTTGCAGAATTCAATGAGCTTATTAAAAATGATGTTTAAAATACTATGTCTTTTATTTCGTCTTTGGACTACGAACCGATACAACGAAAGGCGTAAACAAACTAACTAGTTTCCTTCACAACAAGTGCTCTGCACAGAAGGCCACATCGAAACCGAAGTAAATGACCCAACCAAACATCAGGTTTAATTTACAAAATCAAGAGGGATGCGAACTAATTCGCATGCAAGTTCACAACATCTAGGACCCATTTTCCAGAATCTGTCCACAGGACATATTTTTTTTTTACCGTATTCAAAAGGCATATGATCATACCCCATTTTCATCCAATTAGGAGTCTGTAATCTAAAAAGACGTGATGGCAAGAAACGTGGTCTTTGATGGGACTATTTTAGACTAGGTTTTCAATATCTGGAGTCAGAAGTAGACTAAGAAATCAAGTGATATTACAGCTCAACCATAACGACTTTTCTAGTCACAACCCATAAAATCCAGTTGGTGGAGCCAGAATGGACTATTTCATTATAGAATGCTCCGCTGGATAAACTACATACATCGGCTAAACCGCGTCAAGCTACATTTAAACACAAACGATTCCCGATGAAGATTGTTGTTTAATCACCCTCTCATTCACTCACTGACTGCTTGAATATACTGTGACCCTTGTCAAAAACACTGCTAATGTTAAATACCGGTAAACGTATCATGCTACCGCTGACAGAAAAAAAATAATGCATTTATCCATTTACCATCATCATTATGAGTCAGAAACAAGAGTCTCTGAATGAAAGGGCTTCAGGAAACATAAACCACAATACAGCACACGAGGCAGTTTATTTGCTTATTTCCCCTCCTCATAGCATGAAAACGGCAGCGTCACTCAAAGAAAGTGAATAAGGGAATATCTTTTTGACGTCACAGCACACTACTTTACTAGATGATTCTCTGGTCATGCCTCTCTCATTCTTAATGTTATTATAGTCTGTTAAACAGAGTACAGCTTCACGATTTTGCAAATTTCTTCGGCATACCTTAATCAGTCATGGCCAAATTTTGAAGAGTTTCGTCGTTTAGCGTGCCCTAATCGGAAGAAAACTTTTGTTTCTGTAGATATTTTGTTCTGTGCACACGCTGAATTAGCCTAGATCCAACGAAAATTTAATCCCGAACTTGGCCTGCTGGCCCCTAACGATTACAAAGGGAGTAATTCCCTCGCTCTATGATTACTTCCATAGCCTATGAAACCAATTTAATACTGGCTCTGCTAAGTCCAATTAATTATACGCTCGTTGCTCTCTCATTTGGCTGGTCGAGTGCTTGATTTTTCTGCTTTGGCTGGAGGCTAACGTTTGCAGGCCATGGTAGCATTTCTTTGATTGCTAGTAAAATTGGACACACAACTGATCCATCAAGAGGCAGTTCTGACGTTGTCTTCTGGTTTAGAAGGTTGCTGTTTAAGTCCAGTTCTAATCAGTCTGGGTTAATTTTGCAAGTAGCAGAACTGATTTTTTGCCTGTAGGACCGTCATGCGTCATACATTAAAATTTACTGTAGATCTTCCTGGACAGACCAACACAATGCAATATCCTGGTTATCAAGAAAAGCGCGATCTTCTAAGCACCTGCTCTTCCCGCACCTTTCAGATCGGCCTGATCCCAGCTCCTTCCAATCTTCAAAATCAGGATTTCATGATTCCACCAAAATACGCTTGCTTCATCCACAGTAAATTTTGCACTATGAGGGGATTTCCCTAGCAAAGTGAAAATCTCGACGACTAACTTAACATGAACATCGTCAGTGTGCTTGATTTCGCCGTAAGTCAACCCTTTCCCTAACTCCTTTTATTTGTTAAACAATGACAAATGCTCACTCATTTACGGCGAAATCAAGTTCTTCCGAACATCGTATCTTGAAAAAAAAAATTATTATCTGTACTTTTGGGCAATGTGTTCAACCTTGAAGTCAAAGAAAGAAATACTGCATCTTAGTGTCTACTTATATTTTGCAACGAGATTTAACCAGTAGCTTAACTAGTATGTTTAACATTACACTCACCAGGTGTTCTGTGTGTGGATATACTAACTGTAGTAAGGAGTGAGCAGACGCAAACAGATGCTCACACAAAGGGGAAGTCTCACATTAAGGGGGAAGTGCTCAAGAAGACATATGCAGAGAGAAAATGGAAGAAGGAAAGAAAGTGATGTGGTGGGAATCGAACCCGCGACCTCTGCGTCGGCACTCCAAAAAAAGTGGCTTAGTGACCGGGGTCTTTCCCGAGGCCGAACAGAAGATTAGCAGTCATAGCGCTAAGCATGAGACTCACACAAACCACAAGCTTCCCCGCCCCCCTCTTCAACCAAAGGCCGTTAGGCTTCATTTGATCTCAGCAAGATAAACACATAGACGTACACACAACATTAAACATAGTGAACAAGACAGGGTCGTTTCATTTAGTAGTGACATAGGTGTAGTACAAGGTGGAAACGGAGCACTTAGTAACAGAAGTAAGGAGTGAGCAGACGCAAACAGATGCTCACACAAGGTAGGATAAAGGGGGAATTGCACAAGAAGACAAATGCACTGTGTTTAATTTTATTTAGTAAGGAACTTTTTTTTTTTTGGGGGGGGGGGGGGNTTTTTTTTGGGGGGGGGGAGGGGGTGGACTTCTTACTTTTTTTTCCATGGATGTAAGAGAGGTGATAATAAATGTCATAATAGTTACTGAATCCGTCCAGGACGGTTCATGGAATAGCAGCAGGTGGTAACCTGCGTCAGGAAGTAATCACAAGAACGAGTTGTAATCACAGTAATCATGCTCAGCAGTAATGGTAACTCATACTTATTTTCCCGGTAACTGTTAGTAATTTGAGAAGCTCTCTTCTGACAGGTATCAGAGAAGTAATCTCTGGGTCTTAGTCCTGCGAAGTCAAGATGTCTTGTGGGACCATGACATTGTAGGGTGTTATCATACTAAAGCGGGCAACACACTATCAGTTCGGACGTACGTTCCGGACGTACGTCCTGGACGTACATCCGAGACTGATCGTGTGTGGCAAAAACTGAATCTGTTCGGACTGAAAACGATGGACTGATCCTGGACTGACGGAAATCAAGCAGTGCTTGATATTTTCGCTTCAGTCCTCAGTCCAGCCCAGTGGGGACTCAAAATGGTGGGGTGTCAAACTCAAAATATTGGAATTCTGACTTCAGATTCGTGTTCAGCGACGAATTGTACTGCAAATAAATCAGTTTTTGGTATCAGTTCGCAGTAAAATTCGGACATTTTGCCGGCAAGGGAGGGAGGAAAAGAGGGAGGGAGAGAATGCAAGAGAAAAAAAGGAGAAAGACGGATAGAGAAAACAGACAGGAGAGAGAGATAAGAAAATGGAGAGAAAGAGGGAAAGAGAAAGACAGACAGGTGAGGGATAGCGAGCTGGGGAGAGAATGCAAGAGAAAATAGGAAAATAGGAGGGAGACAGAAACAGACAGACAGGAGACAGACACAATCGTAAACATTCGGCAAATGCAAGCTTTTCAATTCCATAAAGATAACAACATATTTTTAAAAGATAACTTTAATGAGAACACATTCAGTATTTAGAAACAGTTCATAGTGAAATTCGGGCACCTTGTCGACGAGAGAGAGAGAGAGAGAGAGAGAGAGAGAGAGAGAGAGAGAGAGAGAGAGAGAGAAGACAGACAGACAGGCAGAGACGGAAAGAGAGAGAAAGACAGACAGGTGACAGACAGACGCAGTCGTTAACATTCGGCAAATGCAACCTTTTCAAATCAATAGACATAACAAAATAAAATAAAATAATAATTGTAATAATTTTGACACTTGAAAAAAAAAAGTCAAGTATTTGGTATCATTATATTATATTATAAACTGATTTATATTATATATTATTTTTATATTTATCATTATGATGTTTAACCTCTATGGATTTGAAAAAGGCTGCATTTGTCGGTGTTTCTCTCTCTCTCTCTTTTCTCTCTCCTCTCTCTCTTAGTCTTATGCCGACAAGGTACCGGAATTATGGCATTTGACTCTTCCTTTTAATTTATCTAGGCCCAGGACCTCCGTCTGTGACGTACGTCCGAACTGATACGTGTGTGGCCGGCTTAAGAATGGACATCGACAGACGGATATCAATGATTTCCTTCGGATAAAAAAATAAAACAGACCCGATGATCTGCTTTTGTCATATAGTGAAACGGATTGTTGTGTGATACTGGATTCAGAGCATTTAGGACGGACACTGCAGTAATTGGAGCATGACTATGTTCCCTCAGCCCTATATTCCTACACAGAGCACTATATTCTCACTATATTCTCACTATATTCTCACTATATTCTCACAGACCTACATTCCCACAAACAAAGTCATTCCCTGTATGATGCAGCATGAGAAGCCACTGTTCGAGAAGCTTAGAACCCTATCTGCACCTTTTCATGACAGTAATAACAATGTAGTGATTAGTCTAAGTGTAAATGAACTGGACAGGGGTAAAGTAAGGCTAATGTGGAATACAAAGTGTTGATATGATGTAGACCAAAGATACACTAACTGAAGGCTGGGCCAAAACAGTGCCGCTTAATTTAAGGTGTGAAACAGGGCCCATGAAATCACCATAAAGAATGTCTTACTTTGGTCAGGGTCATGCAGTATGATGGAAGATGCGCTTATGAGGCAATATCATGGGACAGGAACATAGAGCTGTGGATTAATACATAACTGACCCGGCATTAATATACTAGGGTATTACTGACGGAAACCATCTGTCGGTATACCAAACGCATTTAAACATCTAAGACTCTCAGTTCGTTGGTAAATTCATCTACTCAGCACTATTGTAAATCCAATCATTTTGTATAGTTCTAAGGTATTTTGTTTTGAGAACACACTTATGCTCGAAAGATTCTATCTCCAATCCCAGAAAAGAATACTACATGTCAAAAAGTTGACTCCTCTCTATATGGTTTACTGAGAAGCAGGTCGTTTGCCTCTTGATGTTGATATCACTGTAAGAGAGGTAACTTTTTGGATCAAGCTCACAATGTTTTACAACCAAAATCAGCTGTCCCTTTAAACGGATCCTGTGGTAAATGTGCACGAAAACCACACAGTTTTCTTGCATACCACAGATACAAGAAAAACTCTTCATAGTTTGGACTGTAAGAACACTTTTACTTAATATGTGTAAGTCAGTATGAAATACGATTTTTGCATACAATTATCTTTCTAGGTTTAGAAGCTTACTATTATATTACCATCTCCGTTGAAACAGCACCTCTTTAGGCTACATACTGTACATGTTTTGATAATTTCAGATATGAGGGCACGTACCTATGGCATGTGGAAGCACATTATGCGGACTGTTCTTCAAAAATAACCCAAGACAAAGACATCAACAAGACTTCCTTCAGTAGTCACATAGCTGATTGGAAGCTGTCTCAAGACTGGATACTTGTTAATGTAAACCTTGGCTCATGTTGATAATTCGCTTGAGACAGATCTTCCATGACTTCCAGAATGTTCAGTAAGAGCCTGTCGAATATCTCTGCAAATGACCCCACAGGAGACCAGGGGAAAGGTCGTGATATACCTGAGAGGCTGTAGACCCTTGATACCCAGGCATAGAGACGTTTGGATTAGTCTACCTTGATTTACTTCGACATTTACTTCTCTTGAGGGAAACGCTGGTGAGGAACGCATTTAGGATGGCGTCCTCAACACAAGGCAAACAGATAGGTAAGTCTGAAAGTGAAAGTATCTTTTGTTGATAGGATGATTGACAGTGTGCTTGGCTAGTGCAGCTGCTGGATGGCTGACTAGACCTAGTGGCCGATGGACTGAAAGGATGGTTGTCAGACTGTTGGTTGATTGTCTGACTTGGAAGGGTAAGCAGGGTGTGAACTGACTGAGTTATAACTCAGGACAAAACAAAAAACTCACAGCGAAGTGAGTTGAGTGTGCTGATACACAGTGGCATAGTAGGAAAATGTTGCTGAAAGTCCCTAAGCAGGTGTAGTACAAATCTGATACAACGCAACTAATGACAATGTTGTAATGTAACTAGCAGTCCCTTATGTTCACGTCGTTGGCCGCCGCGGCCAATTCACCCCAACACAGAAATTCGTTCATCTTCTGCCAGGCTTTTTCCACGTCCTTTAGACCTGGGTGAAATCTGGGTAAAATAACTGGTAAAGGTTTGTGACACTTATTAGAAGGGCAAATCACTCATAGTGTACAAGCCAATTAATCCGCTAATATATAAAATTCCCCTTTTTTGGGGCCCTGCCAGCCATTGTTAGGGTGTAGAAATGTGTAAAATGACCTGTGATCTAAATAAAGCATCCAATATTAAAGTTTCAGGTACAATTTGAGCCTTCTAGATAAAAAAATAAAATGTGTAGACCTATGTATTCGCACGCGGTCAAAACCAGCCAAATGAAAATTTGGGGACCAAATCAGAATTTGAGGTGATCTTTTTCAAAAGACATTTGTGAAAAATTTTGGGCGTTGACCCCCCTTTTTCTTCCCGTTAAAAGATCGGGCAAAAGAAGTACTTTAACCTCCATGGAAGAAATTTCCCCAAATCACAGTGGTATATTTAGAATAACGCAAAATGTTAATAGGGCCAAAAGAAGAAAAAACAATAGGTGTCAAAGACCTTAATAGGCAGCTAGTACCTGGCATGTTTCCACTTAGAAACACAATGTTTACATCATGGTGGTCGAGGTAGGTCATCTAGGCTATCTGGACAGTCTTTTAAACTTCCTCTACCCCTGGGGCCCTCCCCAGCCCCCCCCCCCCCCCCCCCCCCCTAGTCTAGCCTGTATGGGACTTAGATCTAGATCTACGTGCTGCAGACTCAGTTTACATGACACACGCTTTTTTTAAAATAGTTTTTTTCTCGTTCTCTTTTTGTCCTTGTCTCTCTTGTTTTCCTCCCACCCTCCACCCCCTCCCCCCACCTTTGACACACACACCCAGTGTTGCCAAAAAATGCACCAAATTTGGCCATTTTTTTTAAATTTAAGATTTCATTCGTTCCTTTTTCCTTCCCTACTTCCACCCCCAACCCCACCATCAACCCCTCCCCCCACCCACCCCACCCCACCCCTACCCTTAAGAAAAATCACCACCCCACCCCTTCTCAGCCCACCCCATAGGCTCATATGGTATTGCCAAAGAAAGCTGAATTTTTAAAAAAATTTTTTGTGCAGATGCACCAAACTTTTGTTTCTCCAGAGCTTCTTCCCCAATCAAAAACACAATCACCCTTTAAGAAATGCCAAAATGATCACTTTTAGGTTTTAAATTTGTGGTTACAAGTGGATTTCATCATTAAGGCTTGCAAATATGGTCAACAAAAAAAAACTACCTGCTCATGCCAAGATGTTTACATGGAAACAATGACCAGCCAAGAGGGGGTCACTTTTCCTCTTCCCTCCCAATCACCCCCAGGTCACTCCTCTCTGATCATTCCCTACTATTTCCGTTCCAAATAGGCTACCATGGCAAAATTTTAGGGTTGAGCTGTAGGTTCATGGGAACTTTCAAAGTAGCATAGGGTATGTCATCAAGAGAATTGGCTATTTTGAGAGGTATCAAACTCTTTATGGGGCCATAAGAACGGCTTAAGACAGATATTGCAGCAACATTGGTACCATTTTGTAGTTAAATGAATGTGCTTGACAGCTGAAAGTTGCATATTTCTCCAGGGAACCAACAAAGGCTATCAACACCTCATCCAATTCATCTCAGTGAGTCAAACTGTTGAAAATTTTCTGTGTCGCTCTGCAAATATACCTCACCACAGAAATATCATCCTCTGTCATTAAAAAAGCAAGATAGAGACACTTTAACAGTAGAGAATGCATCACTACTGCTTACTCAAAACATATGTAGGAAATAATTAAATGTGGGGAGGGGTTAAGGTTTGTGACACCTATTAGAAGGGCAAATCACTCATAGTGTACAACCCAATTAATCCGCTAATATATAAAATCCCCCTTTTTGGGGGCCCTGCCAGCCAGTGTTAGGGTGTAGAAATGTGTAAAATGACCTGTGATCTAAATAAAGCATCCAATATTAAAGTTTCAGGTACAATTTAAGCCTTCTAGATACAAAAATAAAATGTGTAGGCCTATGTATTCGCACGCGTTTAAAACCAGCGAAATGAAAAATTGGGGACCAAATCAGAATTTGAGGTGACCTTTTTCAAAAGACATTTGTGACCCCCCTTTTTCTTCCCGTTAAAAGATCGGGCAAAAGAAGTACTTTAACGTCCATGGAAGAAATTTCCCCAAATCACAGTGGTATATTTAGAAATACACAAAATGTTAATAGGGCCAAAAGAAGAAAAAACAATAGATGTCAAAGACCTAAACCGGATACGTGTCAAAAACCGGTTATCGGAATCACCAGAGCGATTCTTTCCAGCTTATTTTCGAACTGTTTTTAAACCGTAGCCAGTTTTCAATAGGTGAACCGGTACTCAATTCTTCTGTTCCCTCCCCTGTTTTTCTCGATTTCTAGGATTCACAACTTACAACAGTTGTGGGCACACTATCAAGCTTTCAGATAACGCAAACTGGAGATTACCTAAGGACACGTTTTAAATAATGTTTTATGCCACACCGGCTCTTTGCTGAGAACTGATTCATAATGTGAGTTAAAGGGCGACACAGAAACTGTGACAAGCGAGAAAATAAGAACCGGTTAACCGGATTTTAACAAAATGGGTGCTTCCATTCATCCGGTTAATCAAGCACCGAGTCTTTGTCCTGGCCTACCGCCTATTTAAGAGTGGGCGTGTTCAAACTAAAAAAATCGTGAACCAAGATGTGTACTCGGTGATTGCCATCAAGTCGTGTTCGGATCCGACAAGCCTCAGCTTGCCCTTGATTCGTAAATTGGTGTACAAAAATTAAATAACTGCGAATACATGCAAACCGAAGCCACCATTCACTAAAATCAGTGGTTAATTCCGTGATCCGAATTTCCAATTCCAAATTTGAGATTAAGATTTGCGTTTGATGCATCAGGGGACTCGACGAATTCGGGGTGAACGAACCTAGGAATCTCGCAGTTTTGCTCATGTGGACCTCACATCTCCATTTCAGTGGGCCTTTGCGAAACCCAGTTCAGGAAGTAACCAAATCCTAAAAATGTAGAAAGATGGCAACTACCAGTTTGAGCTGTGAGCAGTACAAAGTACAAAACAAAAACCAAACCCAAAGCAGTAGGAACTCTCGCATTGTTTAGATCTGTGCGACTTTCCCTTCGCATCCGGTTGGCTGTAAAACCCGCCAGTGTCCACTTATTCAGGTTACAGACCTGTAATGGGATTGGAACCTTTTTTACTCTATAGGCTATATTAACATTTTGAGCTGCCCTCTGAACTCAACGTTTTAGCTTTCACCCAGACCCATACCAGATTGAAGCTCATTATGAGGCCCAAATTTTAAGACTGACCCAACCCTAGCAAGCCCATTGAATTTTGAGCTTGGTTGCTATTTGTAAACAGAGCTTACCTTTTTCACTGGTCAACGCCAAACCCCTCCTCTTCCGCCTGAGCACACCCTTGACATGGCAGTTCCAGCCCAGGGCTAGACTAAATAGTGGCAAAATAAAATAAAATGGATACAGTTTCCCATGATATAAAAATTTGCCCCATGGAACCCTTATCACTGCAAGTAGGGCGTGCCAAAAGAGGGGAAAAGGGAGATGAAATATAACTACCCAAACCCAAAACCCAGTAGGACCCAAAACCCAGTAGGACCCAAAACCCAGTAGGACCCAAACCCCTAGGACCCAATCCCAAAATCCAGTAGGACCCAAAACCCAGTAGGACCCAAACCCGTAGGACCCAAACCCAGTAGGACCCAAACCCAGTAGTGAAAGTACAACTACAGGCCTGTAACCTATTCAGTGCATTCCCCGCGGATCAGCTTAGACAAAGCCCTCCCCCCCCCCCCNCCCCTTCCAAAAAAAATGAGAGCGGATATGGAAGAAGAGAGGCAGAGAGTGTCGGTGAGCTATCCATCTACTGGCGAGTGGCTTCATTCTGATGTGATAGGCCTAGGGCATGATTGTCACTCATTATGGAGTGTTAATAACACTGGAATATTAGGCAACATATCCTATTTGTATTAAGGCACATTAAAACTTCATTATATATTAAGACCATTACAAGAACAGCGAAACATTCGGGCATTTATTCTTGATGGGTTCCGTATAATGTGGCTTTTTGTAGGCTTATTAGAGCTTCACTTTGGTCAGTCTAAAAAGAAAGAAAGAAATAGAGCATGGGAGAGAGAGAGAGAGAGAGAGAGAGAGAGAGAGAGAGAGAGAGAGAGAGAGAGAGAGAGAGAGAGAGAGAGAGNGAGAGAGTGTGTCTGTGAGAGAGAGAGAGATCGAGAGAGATCAGCGTGGAGGAATAAATAGGGCATAATGCGACATTGCTGATTACGGCGAAATTCTGACTTACATTAGATTTGTCGTGCCAATAATGCTAACGGCGAGCAGTCTGAAATCTGCTTCTATCTTTCTCTTCTTTCTCATGTCCTACAAAAATGGCGTCCTGGCAAGAGGGACTTGCGTTGTAAGCGGATAAGACTGAACAGTCATTATTGTTATTAATACCTTCATGCTTTTCTATTATCTCTTTTGGGGAGATTGTAATTTAGCTGGTTCAAGGCAGAATATTGTCAAGTGTAGAAGAGTAATCTTGGGCCAGATGGGTGAAAGATTACATTTTGGCCACTCCTGGTAAATCTCTGACTGAGGAGAGATAATGAGAGTCATGAGGTCAGCAGATTCTGGTATTTTGGTGTGTGTAAAGCTGACGTAATAGGAACATATTTTTTTGTTGTGGATTAGGACGTTCGGGTCATTGTAGCCTGACTACCGAGTTACAGAAAAACTGAAGGACTAAAATGGGGAAGAAATCTTATGGGCTGGGGAGCGCGGATCCAGGTAAAGAGAAAGAGTGTGATAATCTACCACATTTTATTGAGGGGGGGGGATGGGATGGGTGGGGAAGGGCTGTCATTTAACATAAACCATGGTTCATAATTTGTGTGTGATTTGCTCCATCTCCGTCCCATTCTGACACAAGGATCAAAACTGTAGGTCAAATCTGACAACGCCTTGCACATGCGACCTCTGCCTAGCCTTGTCCAATTAGAGACGTGCCTTGATCCGTCAGTCTAAAACATTGAGACTGCGAACCTCTCATGCGTTATGTTGGCACCTTCAGTCACACAGGCAGACTCACTCAACACTGGCAACATGCTCATTGTTCGACTACTCAATTTCAGGCATACCTGTTAACTCATAGGAGGCAACTTTAAGACATTCACGCTCCTTCAGTCAGTGTTCGTCACTCCTGACAGTCATTCAAACACACAAACGCTTCCATGTCCACACATGTCCACAGCTACGTATATGTATACATTCTCTCGATAAGCTTTAGCAAGATTTAACAAATGTTAAACATGGTTTATTGAAAGATAAGCACCAGATCACAATGTGATTTCCGGACTTACATTTACCAACTCCAAATCAGATATTCACATGCGATGAAAGTGATTCACATCTTTATGAAAAGTTAAACTTAGAAGACACAAAATATTCCGATGAGGTGTTAGTTCTTATGGGCACTGAAATGATCAGATTCTTGTGGGTGGATGAACTTCAAATGCCTGCAGTTGCGATTTATCAGAATAAAAAGAAAGTTGTGTGAAGCAAGTTAATCTCATGTCTACTGTGGTAAGTGTATATATTGATGAAACTAACAGTAGAAATGTTTCAAAAATATTTTTGTTTAACTTAATAGTTGTTTAGTTATTTTTAATTTGTCGTACGCATTTGTTATTTACCATTCCTGGGAGTGACGATTCAAATAGCAGCATAGAGATGATTTGGTGTTGTCTTTGTATATGTAGACTACGTCACGTTTTGCCCCGTTGTTGTCAAACTACCTAGTAGACTATCTGACCAAGCCGTAATTGCGAATTTTTTTAGAATGGAGATTAATATAAACATTACCACGAACACAAGAGATTGAGGAACAAAATATTTCCTGTTAAAACAAATTGGTCTAGAAGCCAATGGTCAATTTTTAAACCATCCGTTAGTTAGGAACAAAGATATTTGAGAGCTTGCGCATTTACAATGGAATCTTTTACCATCGTAGGAGTTACAGTAATGCAGCGGTACTGAGTGCATCTACGAAGCGTTCAACGTGCAAAGTTATATAATTCTTTCGACAGTAAAAGATCCAATCGTTAATGCTCAAGTTCTCAGTGAAGAAAAACATTGTTCACTTATTTGTGAAAGGACTATTATTTTGGTAATGCCTTTGTAAGGCTTGTAAAGTTACCAATATTTAAAGTGTCTGTGTTGTAAAATAAAGAGGGACATTATCTGCACGTGAAGTTCTCTTTATATCTGCAGTATCTACGATCAGCAAATTGTCCAAGGTAGTAGAATACTCGCAAAGTGCACAATTCGAATCACTAAAGTGATCGGAGTATACAGAGTAGTATAATGAAGTGGCCAGCATCTGCAGCGCGTGTATGTCATATTATGTAAAGCACCCGATATATGGGTGTATCTTACGTCTAGTAAGTAAAGTGATCTGGTCTAATGTTGTAAGTAAAGTACCAAAGGTCTGTACTGTGGCTATATATGTTATTGTAACATGCTTTGCCTTTAAGATGTCCACGCATAGCAGATGCTTATACCAATATTCTCATAATCTCAAGTATCTATTTGCCAAGCTAGGAAAATGGGCAATATCTGCGGAGTTCATAAAGTATCTGTAGGATGAGAAAAGTGATGAGTGACTTAGAGCCCGTACATTACACGACCATTAGTTATGTATCAGTCAGCGTCTGTGGCGAAAAAGTTAAATGACTAATATATGCCGTGTATCATTACTGGTGGTGAGTTGCATGTTTGATGTATTTCTTTGTCCGTATTTTGATACCCAGCATAGTAATCCCTGTCCAGTAATATGGACATAGATTCGCAGGCTCGCATGAGCTTACCTGTCAGCAGATTTGTCTACCACACAATCCCACTGTTTGGCTGTCAACTGTAGGCTCCGCCCAATCACCCCAAGTATCTGAGGCTAACCCACACATGATAGCATATGGTGATAAAACACTTGGTCTGAGGTATTCTCTGCAGGTTGTACGCGATCATGTAGCGTCATATTCAAATAAAGGAAACTGAAGCCGATGAACGTGTGCAGATAATGTGAACTGATCTTTTGGTTTTTTCCTTATCATTAAGAGGGCCCTGATGAATGCGTGTGTATACAGTATTATTCGATGTTTAGAAGAACGTGAAAAATGTGCTTTGATTTTTCTGTTCTCGTATTTTCTTCGATTGTGGAGGTCAAGTGAATTTCATAATACTACTGTATGAATCAGGATAGGATTCTACAAGGATGTGCTCATGAAATTAAATCTAATTCATTGATGTGGTCAAGAACTGAAAACTTTCCGAAGATTAAGCCAGTTCTTTTTGATGTGACTCAGGTATGTTGCCAATTAATAACTTAGATGCATTCACCATTGGCCTGCAGTGGAGTGGACATAGAATTCAACCGATCCTGCTTCAGGAATTATATGGCAAGATGTGTCATATTATCGATGCATCGTGGCTGGTTTCCCACTGAAGGGGCACACGCATCTCTCTTTCCGCTTTAGAATAAACAGAGATGGTGCAGGGCCAGATCCCCGATAATTTGACGTTTAATGGCTACAATAAAATCCCTCATTCATCCAATCTCCAAATACACGAAGTCGAAGGCGGATACGAATGAATTAATTTTTATTAGTCACTGAAGACGTCTATAGGTAGATGCTCCTAAGTTGAGAAAGCAAAATACTTGATGCTTGTAAATGTGCGATTAGGCTGTCGCAGAGATAAAAATGTGACGTCATGAGTAGAAATCTTCAAGATGTTTCGTGATTATGTCTTCCATATGTCCAGATGAATAATTTGATTACTAAGTCATGCTCCGGTTAAAAATAGGTTAACCCATTTAAGAAATAAAATAACATCAACGATTCGCTATCAGAGATTTCGTTTACCCAGCATCTGTTTTTGTTCCCATTGCCACTGTTATGAACTAAAAACAAGGATGTCTAAATGCCGAGAAAATGGGGAGACGCTGATGGGCTTCGATAGGCTCGTTAGGTCAGCTAGAACACGCTGTAGATGACGGGATGTCATGTTTGTTTTTTAAATATAAGAATTTCTGTTTTTCTTTTATAAAACTGCACATGGTACACTAGAGAGCTATTATAAGAATTAAAGGGAGTCCAGATTCAGTCATACCACTAGATAAATTTTGGCATGATTTGCAATTCTGTGTTCTGCAAGGTATGCAGCTGTAGTCCTCGTCTATCAGCCTCGGCCAGCTAGACATCCGGAACAGCCCGTCTTACTTTCATTCTGTAGTCAGAGAGTCTTCTAGCCCTACTTGCAGTCTGTCAGCCAGAGAGTCTTCTAGCCCTACTTTCAGTCTGGCAGCCAGAGAGTCTTCTAGCCCTACTTTCAGTCTGTCAGCCAGAGAGTCTTCTAGCCCTACTTTCAGTATGTCAGCCAGAGAGTCTTCTAGCCCTACTTTCAGTCTGTCAGCCAGTGAGTCTTCTAGCCCTACTTTCAGTCTGTCAGCCAGCGAGTCTTCTAGCCGTATTTGCAGTCTTTCAACCAGAGAGTCTTCTAGCCGGACTCTCAGTCTGTCAGTAAGAGAATCTTCCAGCTGTATTTGCAGTCTTTCAGCCAGAGAGTCTTTCAGCCGTACTCTCAGATTATCATCCAGCGAGTCTTCCAGTCTCTCAACCAGAGAGTATTTTCAGACTATTAGAAAATCTTCTAGCCATCGTTTCGGACTTCAGCCAGAGAGTCTTTTAGCCATACTTCAGTTTGTCAGCCAGAGGCTTCCACCATAATTTCAGACTGTCAGCCTCAGAGTTTTGCCGCCGTATTTTCAGACTGACAACCACGTTTCAACCATACAAGATCGTAATGTAGTGTTTTAGTCAACAGTGGTCAGAGGACAGGGAAATGGAGATGGTCAGTGGTTATTGGTTTGCTGTTTATACTTTTAAGGGTGGACAATGGATCAAGGAACGTGAAAGGTCAGAAAGGAGAGGAGGCAAATAAAGCATAAAAAAGTAAATAGGTTTTATCTAGTCTAGTCTAAACTAGTCTAGTTTAGAGAGAGCGCACACTGAATGAAAGTCAAAGCGCGTGTAAATCTTACGTGTGTGATTTAAAATTATGTTGATATTATCGTGTTCGAGTTCAGTGTGGTCATAGCAGAACCTGATCAGAGTCTGGTGTTCTTCCCAGCACATATACCTTCGGTAACTATTTTATCTTTTGTCTCAGCTATGGCGTCGGCATAAATACGAACATTACCGATAGATCTAGCACAGGAGCATAGATCATTACGTCACGTGTTCCGGCATAATGAACCTTTGTTTCTACATGAAGAAAGATCAGATTGTGCTTTATATTGACAATGTCAGTAAGCTACACCGCTGTCCACGTTTAGATTTCTATTCTTTGTGTATTTGTCGCTCTAGCATTTGCTCTTGCTTCATTTTCGATACTTGACTAAGTAAGAAGTCGGCATAACGATCGTTGGCATATCGTCAGACCCTCATCCTAACTGTGACATTCACTCTACCCACTAATTCGAACTCTGGCCGTCAGATTTCATGGTAAATTTAAGGTGAATGTGAAAAATTCAGTTGCTCAACAAACAGCATTGTCTCCAAGCTGTAGTTTAAGGCAGATTTCTGTTCTCTGTAAGACAGCTGATATGCGGAAAAGATATTCTTTTTTGGCGGAGTTGGTTTTGAGCG
>JAWQUT010000041.1:2711623-2741861 GCA_033807755.1 Ellobium chinense
GTGTGTGTGTGTGTGTGTGTGTGTGTGTGTGTGTGTGTGTGTGTGTGTGTGTGTGTGTGTGTAAAAGAAAATTTTCAATCTAATAAGATTTATAAATTGTAAAATTGTAAATTAATCAAAGCACTAACAATGAAACTCATATGCAGATAATTATCTGTACGTGAGTATCCTTCATGTTGATCTCGAACACTATGTTTTCCGTTAGGGAAATTTAGAGTAAAATAGGATTCTATATAATACATAAGTATTATAGGAAAAAGGTAGGAAAAAGCCTAATTCATCATAGAATTGTCGCGCTCTTTAGCTGCAGAACTTGCCACGCACATGACCGCCAAGGCGATCAGAACTTGTGAACGAGCGGTACGATGAATAATTTGTGGAGCAGGACCTTATTCGCAAACACGGAGGCATGAGGTTCGCTAGTTTGCATGTTGATGTAAAACTCAGTGAGCATAACAGTGTTTTAGAAAAATATTGGGGTTGTGTGGGTAAGATTTTCACGCTTGAAAAAACAAGTGTTTCATGTTGAAATTGACATATTATTACTACCGTGCGCCGAGTATGACCGGCGTTAGACCTAGAGCACCGGGTCGAACAGCATAATTAATCAAAACAAGCACTATTTTCCGGATGTCGCGAAACACCATCATTGCCTCAGATCCATAATCACAGAACACAGTTACTAGCACGTAGTTAAGAAGCACGGCCTTCGTTTTTGCGCCGGAGAAAAACAAATGGAGACACAGGGGGTATGTATTAGTAATGTCATTTATAGGGATTAGTGCTTCAGCAGGAATACCTCATGGGAAGTTAATTCTCAGTTGTATAGTGCAAGGGCTTTCATATTATGTTGCAAGCGCACCATCACTTTTGTAAACCCAACAGAAAAATACAAGAACGTAGCAGAATGTGCGAAGCTGAATAATAATCATGGAGACGAGGTCAAAATGTTGGATAGGAAAACGACTCATACAGGGTGGAAACGCGTTCCAAACAGGGCAGAATTTACATCACACATCTATAAAATGTTTCTTACATTCTTTCCCATGTTACCTTGTAATCACTTGGAACCATGTGAAGGTTAAGGATTAAATTTGTCAAGTACCGAGCCAGTATAAGGATTTAAAATCAGGCAGGCAGGCAGGCAGGCACGCAGGCAGGCAGTCAGGCAGGCAGTCAGGCAGGCAGGCAGGCAGGCAGGCAGGCAGGCAGGCAGGCAGGCAGGCAGACAGAAGACAGACGTTATTCAAGAGATGGATTTCTGTCAATCATCTGCCCCGCACCTTTTTTTTTTTGTTACAGGAATTTAATGGCCCGACCTAGTTTCCCGTTGTGTGGAAAGATATGGCCTGGTCAAGTAGTTTGGGAACGAATCACCTGCATTTAACTCTAATATGTAAACTTTACATTTTCATTTTTATTGTGATTTCCCAACTCTGGTGCCCAAATTACATGCAAAACACTGCAGTTGAATGCCGCCTATGGCGGTTATCCTCCTAGTAAAGATTCAAGAAAATATCACCTTTATTATGTCACCGAGTGAATACGTTTTGCAACGCAATATTACTGTGCTAACGAGTAATAATGTTTGAATATGGCTAGTACATATAGTACATTTTAATTGGTAGTTTAATATCAAGATCGAAATACTAAAAACCATAACCAAAAGACAGTCATCCATAGTGCTGGAAACATGATGGCAAGGGAGCCGAAAATGATGAAAGACAGATGTTTCAGGAGTCGCTTTGGGAATGTTAGTTTTAGTTAGCGATGTGGGTTATTAATTATGGTAGTCAAGGTATCGAATGATAATAATAGTAACATTAGTGATGCCTATAAGTCTTGCACTCAGAGGCACTGCGCGCGTTCACGCAACTTCACATTATTATTACCCTGGCAGGCCAAACCATTCAAAGATGTTATCACTTCACTGAGTAGTATGCACTGCAGCCTGTTGCCATTCACAGGAGCTGATCACTGGCATTCTGACAATGCTTTTCACTGCCAACAGCCAGCTACCCATTTTACTGAAGGGTGGACTTAGAAAATGTGAATTAAATGATTTCTCAAGACATTCACAAATGATAAGGGCGGGAATTGAACCCCGGAGTCGTAGATCCTGCCTAAGTGCAACTCCGTAACCATTCGGTCACGTTGCGAATGTTTTCAAGTCCACACATGTATAAAAGGAGGCACACTGGTGTATTTTATTCGTTAGCCATGAGCAGGATTATATTATGAGTGCAAATATATTGCTGCTTCTAGCTGAGGATTTTACATATTCTCTAATGAGATCCTCGTTGCCTGGTGTGAGCACTATCTCTTCCAGTTACACGTATGCGAGACGTTTGCGTGTCATTAACGCCCCCAAGATACTTTCTCTGTCCGTCAAGATGTGCGCGACTGGGGGAGTGTGAGTATGTTGGGTTGAGGAAGGGGNGGGGGGGGGGGAATTGAGGGACGAAGAAGGGTAAGTGAGAAAGATCAGATGAAGAGGGTATTAACATATTGGGCAAGTTTGAGCGAACGCAATACGAGTGCAAGATCCGCGTAGAAAAGTTTGACATAGTAGAGAGAGTCGGAGCGACAGGATAAGAGAACGTAGCGTCTTTTAAAAATGTTTTCTTATTTATTTATGTATTCTTCTCATTAAGTACGTGTTCTATATATTATATGCGTTGGATTAGGCTACAACTACTGTAACAACGAAACATGAAAGTAAAACAACAGAAGAGTCGGGAAGGGTAGTGGGGAGAGAGAGAGAAAGAATACTACTTAGAACGTGGAACAGTAAACGCCTTAGAAATCTGAGATAGACTAATGGAACAATAACGACCTTGTAGATACCGGATACAGTTCATTATGGTCTCTCCCCTTCCGCCACATTTTCATTAAGCTTCCAGCCATGCGCCCTGCAAAAAGAAAAAAAAAATCAATGATCCACGGAGCAGTAGAAGAAAATGCCGCGGCCAAACCGATAGGAAGGCTGGAAGGAACCTTTGATTACCTTCTATTTTCTCTGGTGTCTGGAGTAGTGGTGGATAGACTGTGATATTCATATAGATCTGGTTACCGTCGATCTTCAAGCTTCCTGCTGTTTGTGAAGTCACCGACATGTATTTTGGAACTCAGTCTGTGTCTGAGGATGATGAGATTGTATCCGTCCAAAATCTGCATTTATTCGTAATACTAGACATAGGAATTGTCATGCTTCTCTTCATACGTTAAAATGTGTGATAGCGTGGCTGTGTTATCATTAGGGATATCATTGTTAAGTGCTGGAAACTTCAATCATCTGTGGTCTGTGGTCAATATAATGATGTTGAATTAACTGCCATATCACTATGAAAAGACCATACTCGTATCCTGGATTAACTGGATGTAGTTTGTAGTGTGTCATAACTTCTGTCAGAGCTGATAATGTTTTGTTGATTATATCTATACATTTTGCTTTTAAGTAATGATTACAAATCATATTTAGGCTGACACTGATGTGTGTTTTGAGTTTTTTAAACAGTAGAAATGTGGCAAGATGTTGGCTCATACAGACCTGTTAGCTGTTTCAAGTTGTTCCCCCCTCTCCTCCTCGGTCGACTCACTTTTATTTCAGTTCATTACTAGTGTAATTGTGCGGGTTTCATTGTCATGTGATGCTCAAGCTTCTCCTTAAGATTCCGTTTCATACAGCTTAGATGTGTTCCTTTAACGCAATCCATTGGTTTCTGTGGCCACCAGGTATGAAAGCGTCCACCTCATGGCTGCTATGCAGGTTTTATACCATAAAAGCCGTGCACATATTTTTAATGGTGTGGACCTGTCTGTCTGTCGCTCTGCCTCTCTCTCTCTCCCTTACCACTATCTATTTCTATCTGTTTTGGTATCTCTACACATTCACAGAAAGGAGTCTTTCTGTCTCCAATCCTGTCTCCACACGTTCATGTATTTTTACTGTGTTCATGCTGTTCCTATATTGGATATCAGGCTAGCGTGTCCTCCTCCGTATCACTGAGTATCAGTTCATGTATCATCATGAGCCTGCTTTTCTTTGGGCAGTGAAGTGAGTGAAACTCAGATCTACGTTCTTTCGAGATTCCAGAGTCGGGGATAATGGAAGACTTTTGTACCTAGGGGAAGGGGAAGGATGGTCAGGCCAGTAGAGAAAGGAGTGCTATTGACACAAATCGGCGGGCACAATGTTTATGTCGAGTGCAATATGAGCACATAGTTGTGATGTCACACAGTAGAAGAAAAATGCCGCAAGATCTCCATTTGCTTTTCCCGTTGACTAAAAAAACTTTGGTAATACATTTATATTTCATCATAGCGTCGTTTACACAAAAGAAAGGAATGAGGAAGAGAGAATAACAGCATCTTGTGTTGGTAAGCATTCGTCAGTGCCGTGCTGTAAAATGTTTTGGTAAAAATAATCTGGTCATCAACTCTGTAAGATACCGTGGCTGTACAAGTTATAGCTGCTTTCTGAATGATAGTGATCAGTGATCCTATGTTATGATAGTAGCACGTATTGGCATTCCCCCCTCCCCCCAACACACACTCTCTCTCTCTCTCTTTCTCTCTCTCTCTCTCTCACACACACTCACACACACACACACACACACACACACACACACACACACACACACACACACACACACTTGAGAATTGGGAAAGTTATGATGCAAGCTAAGGCTGTCACATTTAAAATAATGTTAACCGTCAGCGCCAGGATCCAGGAGTGACACTGACCGCTAAAGATTCTCAGACCCGCAGGCAGTGCGAACGTTTACTTTAATGAGGCAGAACAGAATGTGTAGGACTGAATAATATTTAAACAAATACGATCACCTCCCTCTCCTTTTAGCCAAAGTTTTGATTTTATTATGTGGTGTGTCACATTTTAAGTGTACTGAAGCTACATGGCCAGTGAAAGTTTAACACTTGTTGCTTTGCTTGATAATTGCTCATTTTGTTTTTTTTTACAAGCCGGAAAGCCCTGTTTCGCTCTTTTCCATGCCAACAAAGAAAATGCCCCCAAAACAGTACCAGTAAAATAAAGTTAAACAATAAAGTAAAATGGTCACAACTCAAGAAGCATTTCCTCCTTCCCTTCCCAGGATCTCTATCGAGAAAGACAGTAAATAATGTTCCCTGATGTGGGACCTGGAATCGAAAGGTGATGTTCTGGCCTATTTAGGAAGGTCTTAGAGATCCGTGAGTGATATAACTAAGAGTAAAACTTACTTTGTCAAATAAACGAGATTTCAATCAGAGAAACTACAGTATCACCACTCCCTCTTCTCAAGAATAAATTTGAATAGAAGGCTGCGGCTGCATCGACAACAACGACGAGAGCAATTGATACGGTGAGATCAGGGAAAGAAAGGGGAGCAGGAAGAGTAACAACCTTAGCAGCAGTCGCAAAATATTGAAGTGTGGTGAGGCGCATCGGTAGAAAAGACATTTAGGCAGAAAAAAAATAAAACACATGATAAAATTCAGTGTTCTTGGCCTATATCCATCTATGTATTGCCATGTGCATTCTGAGAAAAAATAAACTTGAAACTCGCAGAGAATACATTTTGTACAATGCCGTTGTCGTGCAATGTCCGGTACACGTGGATCAAATAGCTGACATAGGCTAAGACTATCACAGAGTAAAATAAAACAACATGCTTTGTCTCTAAGAAACTCTTCAGGTTGGATGATGTAATATACCATTATCGACTTCCTTACATCATCATTTTAGAGGTGTTAATGATGTTCAAGGGCCATGAGTAATTGGCTCAGAGCACAGCAGTCTGTGGGTACCTCAGGAGCTTTGAATTTGTGATGTTTTCGGAGTTCTGAGGTATAAGGGTGAGTAAGTGAGGTAAAATTAATGCTGCATGAGTTTTGAACAAGAGACGGTAGAGACCGGACCTTTGAAACGAGTTGGCGAGGAATTCAAGTACCCGAGGCTCGAAGTCGCGAGGTTCTCTTGTTTTTACACAAGTCGGGCACATGAGTCCGTGAGCACATCGGGATGTGGCCACACCGGGCCTCTATAGAGCGTGACTAAAATAAGATCTTGTAATTGGCATATTTGCAGAGGCCAGATGGACATGTGCCGTGTTTTATTGTTCTTTACGATGTTTAAACCAATCTCTTGATGTCTCTGTTGTCACTATATGAAATCAGTGGCCCTACGCCTAATCCTTACGTTAATCAGCCTATTGCGTTAACTACAGTACTAATGTTTTGGGAGTTTTCCGTGGTAACTGCAATGCAGTTATTATTCATGCAGTCGTTGATGGTGAGGAATATTGTCCTATTCATTATAAGTTAAAAATATGATTTTTTTTTTTACCCCATAGGAAAATCGGTTTACAATGCCACACAATGTTAAACATCTCAATCATTATATACTGTAAACATAGAATAGTGCACTTCATGCATATTAATACATTATATTATAAAAGATATACGTAACGAAATCATTGCTGCTCTACCGCGGTGCAGCGCTAAAGTCCCTCGAGCTCTAAAGCCAGTTACTCGATTACACCTGAGTCGAATGCGGAATGGGGGTGAAGTGGCTTTCCCAGTGATATCACAACGCAAACCGCCTTACAACAGTCAACAGATAGTTGTCTGAGCTCAATAAACGTATTGTTATTGTTATTGTTGGCCCATGACTTTGGTGAGCTCAATTTCGCCGTAACCTAATCGTTTATACCTCCTTTTCTTCGCTCAACCTCTAAGAAACTCTCACTCACTTACGGCGAAATCGAATTCATCCCATGAGTCGAACAACAAACCTTAGGCCCTTGACAGACGAGATGTAAAAAACGCAGCAGGAATTACTGCGCAGTCTGGAGATAAACTGTGGCAAATGGGTGCGGTCACACGAGCGACTGGCAGTAGTGTCAGTCCTGGCGTAGCAGATGTGTGTCGCCCACATTCTGGTACGCCGCGATACTCACCATGGCTTTGGGTTGAACTGAACTGTAGCGTTAAATGTCGCCCGTCACAAAAGTAAGTGACACTTTCTACGCAGGAATTTACTGCGCGACAATTGTAGCTCGTCTGTCAAGACACTTAGGCTTGACAGGGAGAGGGAGGAATGTGAGCCTGAGTTGATATGAAGTGATATGTGAAAAGTGTGCCTCTTTTTTTCCGATTTGTTGTGAGCGATCTAGACTGTCTGGGAAGAAAGGGCGAAAAACCTAACATCAGAAATGTACTTATCAAACTCTTAGCTTGCAAGTTGAACGTGCTACTGCTACACCACAGGGACACTAGCAATTTAAACCTATAATATCTGTTGTCTCAATCGTTCCCAAACTTCCACATGTGAACCTCGTCCTTACCTGTAAAGCACTTCATAACTGCTCATATAAATGTACGAAATGACAAAGATAGACATTATTCAGTGAAACTTAGACTCTCTGCATAAATGTTCCAGCTTATGATATTTACTTTGCTCTGCAATTTTCTGACCGTTGCCAACCACAGCTGTATTATTTACTTTTCGATGTTGCTTTAGGATCTCAGTCACAGTTCTAAGTTATTTAATCTTGTGACAGGATCTAAATAATTTACCTGACCAAAATTTCACATTAAAAATAATAATGATGTTATTCATCCACAAAGAGAACATTCCTTCATTACGGTGAAACACTACATGTATATCATCCCTAAATCTCTCCCATCCTTTCAAGAAAGACCCATACCCATGCCCCTAGATTTGTATCGTTTGCGTAGGCATGACTCATTCATACACATAGATGTTTTTCAAACAAATGTTAACGAAGCCTAGAGTAGAGATCAGTAATAATGCTGAGGTTGAGACTGATACTTGCTGCTATGCTTATGTTGATTAGGTTCTAACTGGCCACTGTCCAAACATTTTTGGTCAGGAAAGTCGGTACAATTACAACCGTAGCTTTGGATGCAGTTCTTGTTATATCAAGCGCTAGTCATAGTTCCTCAGTTTTATGAATAATTCTTGGTGTACGGTATACAAGATAATATTTTGCCTCAGATATTTTGAGAACTCTGGACATTTTGTATTGCTGGCACCTCGGAAAGTGATATGAACTATTGAGCTGGAGTGAGGATAGGTTCTCAAACTGGAGTGAGGATAGGTTCTCATGTGGGTTAATTCCGCCCAAAATATGAGGAGCCTTCAACTCATCAAAAAGTCGTTGTTGAAAGGATAGAAGAAGTTTGTTTGGAACATCTAACATCCTTTACCCTAGGGCAATGACAGGCATATTGATTTTTACTCGTGTGATACACGGTCGCGAGGCGGACGCACTTTCCCCAAATAGTCTTTTTCTTAGTCGAGGAAATGAGATTTAGCCCTGTGGAAAAAGGGATGGCATTACTGGCATACAGAGCACTGTGTGTGTGTGTGTGTGTGTGTGTGTGTGTGTGTGTGTGTGTGTGTGTGTGTGTGGTGTGTGTGTGTGTGTGTGTGTGTGTGTGTGTGTGTGTGTGTGTGTGTTTCTTTAAAGGGTGAATGTGTGAGTGGGGATATGTGGGACATACAGTCGGTACAGTTTCAAGCAGAGTTAGCAGAAGTGTGGCTTCATACAGTACTTCTATCTGATAGATGGACAAGACGTTGTTCGAATATATATTGTTTGTAAAGAAATCTCTGAAGGCGACCGCGCCTTTTGGGCATCATTAACATGCATATATTGAGGAGGTCGATGCAGAAGAGGGCAAAGCACCCGTGAGAATGTCGGATATTAGCCCATGTACGATCATAGTAGGGCCTTCAGAATGAGAGGGGAGGGATCTAGTATTAAGAGTCCCTTAAACCATCTTGCGGTAGCTGCAGGGGTGGTAGTGACGACCCTGTTCCAGGCTTACATAATTATCCTTCATTCCATGTCATAAATTCAAATGGACCCAAGTAAGAAGTCAATTAAGAATATTTTTAGGAATGTACTGAGAATACGCATGGCGTCATGAGAAAACGGACTGCTTAATTTTGGAAATGCTGTTTAGATCAGTTAAACCCAAAAACGCAATATTATGTTTAGTAACCCAGAAGGGTTTACAAAGATTTACTAAGATGGTCATGGAACCATTGATTTCTTCAAGAAAATATTAGGGACAGAAAACTGTTAATTTCTGTAAATTTTTTGTGGCACGCAGATTCTTAGAGTAGGATAACTTTGAACGCGTGTGATTTCCACAATTTGCGGAATAACCTTGGCAAACTGTCGTAAAGGAATTTCTCATAAATTTTATGAAATCTGCAAATGGTGGAGGGAAGGGGTGCTGGGAAGGGTTTCGGTAGTTGGCCCATGGTCTGTCTGGGAATAAAGCCATCTTTGCTAACTGTGTGAAACCTTCGTTGGCATTGTGACCTGCGGTGATAGGCAACCAAGACAAGTTTCCACATTGTTGTGGATAAGTCATGCGTCTCTAACTTAGTGCGATTTGTTCACTGTTCGTGGGGTCGCAGATTATAGGCAGCTGAATCCACCTCGTTTTGATAGGGATCATGGACATAATTCTATGGCGAGACTGAATTTGTCTTGAGTTCAGTCATATAATGTCAGTAGCTGTAGCGTAGAGTGTAGATTGGCATACATAGCTAAGCGTGATTCGTTTTTACATGTGTCATGAAGCAACGTGTTTGTAAATGTATAATGCTGATAGCTTAGAAGTATATTCTGGTGGTAGGGCAGAAAGGTGGATATGACAGCAAAGCTCTGTGCAAGGTGATAATGTGGAATTAAATGTGACACAGATTAAAGTTACAGTGAACTGTAAATTAAAACTTACAAAGTATGGCAGTGTATATTCTTGTACTTGATGGAGATACTATATATATAAGATTCACTATCTATTTGGGATGAAAAACAGTCTTTGGTGCAGTGATTGCATTTGCTGAATTAGTGTATGATTCGGTCATATTATTGTTACTTTGACCTGTGCTCGTCAAGTTTGTCTAGAACAGCATCAGTAGGTCTGCTGGATATGGTCTCTGTGTAGATCCTGTCTGTGTTGTGTGGGTCACTGATAAGACCCTTTGTGAAGAAATCCTGTGGTCATACAATTTATGGAAAGTTAAAAAAGTCTGCAGTCATCTAAGATGTTTCTCAGCGACCCGGTCACCATATGGTTCAGACGCAGGAGTCATGAAGGCGGGGAAACATCCTCCAGGTCACAGCCCTCCATCAGCATTACTGAGAATGACAACGACGATGACGAAGACAACGACGAGGTTTTTTCTTCGCCTCCTACGTCAGCGGAGTCATCTCACTCCACGTCACCATGCGTGTCGCCACCAGTATCACACCGCGAAAAAGACACTAAGAAAAGTTCCAGACACAAGGAGAACGGCAGGAAGCGCCTGTTCGTAGCGAGATCATTGAGCAGCTGTGTAGACTCGTCCAGGTCGAGAACTGTCTGCACATCGCTACAGCCTCCTCCGCAAATTTTGGTAGACGGTGATTCCCCTCACCGGCTGGAACGGTCTCTCAGTAACAATTTAGACTTGAGACCTGCCAGTCCACTATCACCTCCAGTTAGAAGAATTGGATTCCCTTCCCGGAAGTCATCTTTCTCAAACACCAAATGCTTTGACTTTGAGCGTATTCCCGAAAAAATCAGGGCTCTGCAAGAGGAGTGGCGAGTTGGGAAGGATTCGACACGACGCATGGCAAGGTCAGAGAGTAAACATGCCAAGGATGACAGTCAGTGTTCGTCACGGTCAAGTTCAAGGTCGTCGAGCAGGTCACCCCGTCCTTTGTCGCCCATACCACGATATCTTGATGTGGTAGAAATAATCCAGGATGATTCAGGTACCGCCTTTGTGAGTGTGTTGTACTGGGATGGAGGGAAGGCGCAAGGATGGATGGATGGATGGATGGATGGATGGATGGATGGATGAGTTCGTAATGTGCATAGGCGCAGATGCAAAGTGTATCATAAGTAATCGGATAGCCCAACAAATGGACACACAGGTGGATGGGTGGGAACGACCAATGCCGAAGAAAAGTACGAGGTCTGTCTCAAAAATAACTTTCCCTACCCCACATTTCAAAAACCAATGAAGATAATGTCACCAAATTTGGAACAATGTACCTTCACTATATTAGCTATTCAACATAGTCACCACCATTGTCCAAGCACTTCTGCCACCGACGCAACCAGCTTTCAAAGGCGGCGACATATGTCTCTTTGTCCAGCACTCTAAGAGCAGCTTTTGTGGCCAAGATAATGTCTTCTCCTGTCTCAAACCGCTGTCCCCGAAGGTGTTCTTTCAGTTTAGGGAAAAGGTGAAAGTCACAGGAGGCCAAATCAGGAGAATATCGGGGGTGATTCAGTATTTCCCAGTTATACGAGTGCAGAGGTTCTGTCACCACATTGGCTGTGTGCACAAGTGCGTTGTCATGGTAAAAAGTCACACCAGTTTTAAGCAATCCAGGACGCGTTTTCCTTATGGCAGGTCGTAACTTTTCTTGAATAACCATTTTGTAGTAGGTAGCATTGACAGTAGTGCCTACTGGAACAGGCCACGATAAGATGATGCCTTTGTTTTCAAAAAATATAAAATGCATGACTTTTAATGCACGCTATTTGCGACGAACTTTCGCTGGGCGAGGTTCATCGGCGTCCAACCACACAGCAGATTGCCTTTTCAGCTCTGGGTCCCAAGAATAGACTATGGTCTCATCGCCAGTTATTATTCGATCTAAAAACTGCTGACCCTCACGACGATAACGACGAAGAAAACTTCGGGCGCACGTCATTCGTTGTTCCTTTTCATCTTGATTCAGCAAATGGGGCACCCATTTAGTGAACATCTTCTTTTTGTCAAGTTTATCCGTCAAAATTCTATGAACCGAAGCAGAAGAAATAGAAACTTCATCTGATATCTCCATGCATGTTTTCCTTTTGTCTTCACCAATGGCTATCTTTACAATTATCGTTATTTGCATCTTCACATGCAGTCACAGGCCTTCCAGGTCGTGATCCTTCCGCAACACTGATTCGCCCCTCATGAATCTCTCTTACCCAAGATCTTACAGTTTGAATAGATGGAGAGTAATCTCCTAAAGCAGCTAATAGATCTTGATGAATTTCTGGTGGCTTTTTTTCCAAAAGAATCGAAAATTTTATTACTGTTCTGAAGTTATATCTGGAGAATGATTTTCTCATAATGTTGACGTCCATTTTGCTGGTTAAACGCATGACAGATGGTATCAACAAACCCCTAGAACTTTGCTTCCCTTCAAGGCAATGCCACAACGTTTTAACGGGAATTGCCGTATATGTTGGTGCTCATTAGTGTGAAGTTCCATGGATTTAGTTTAATATTTCAAGATTTTACAAGGTGGAGAAAGTTATTTTTTAGACAAACCTCGTAAACATTTAGAAAATCAAAAACCTCTGACCCAAGCTTGTTTGTTTGTTTGTTTGTTTCGTTCTCTCTCTCTCTCTCTCTCTCTCTCTCTCTCTCTCTCTGTCTCTTCCTCTCTCTTCATCGAAATTAGAAATCGGTGTTTTGAGGTTTTTTGTTTTGACGAATGTTAATATTGAAGCTTGTGTTAACTAAATTTTGGCCACTGGTCTTGACTGGAGTATAATAAATATTGGCAAGATGGGTAGCTGAAAGCACATTCATACACACACACACAAACAAACCACTACATGTGTACACACAATTTGCATTGATGCACACACGCATACACGTAAGCTGGCACATAGCATACGCGCCCATTCAAGTAAGTATCAGTTACCAAACCTTGATGTAAACTAATCTGAGTAGTGTCTATAAAGTAGTTCTCTCGTCCACATATTATGAGTGTTATCAAGTATCAATGGCTAATTGTATCTTCTTTCTCAGTATTTTAAAGTATTTCTCTTCGTGGTGTGGTGAACTTAGGTTGACTGGGTAATGATCATCACTGTGTGTACGCGTGCTGATTCAAGCTTGAAACACTCCAGGCAAAAAAATAGCGAATGTGACTTCCCAACAATCCCGTGTATGTCAGGTTGCAGTGACTTGACAAGCATAATATGCTGTGATATGCATACATAAAAAGTCATCCCTATTGAAGTCCACCTCCCAAAGTGTCCTGTCGAACTGCATTATCAGCAGATCATGGAGGTGAAAATCCTTTCTTGCAGCCTTCCTTGTCGGTGTCTTACGATTGCTGTCAGCTGGTTTTAAGTACCACATGCCCAACGTCCAGTATCTCCGGACATACAGAAGCTGGAAGGAATCCTGTATTAATAATATTATTTGTAAAGTTATTTCGCATTATTGTAAATCATGGACGCCATCCGTTAGTGCTCTTTGAGTTATTTGGCTTCTTATATACGCAGTCATACTACCCAGTAATTCCAACGCCCACAGGAGTGTATCAGTAAAGATTCGACTTTTAGCACAGTTATCAAATTCCAAAAAGTTCGTGCTCGTAGAAAACATGGGATCGGCATTATCGCCGTATAGTGGCTATATAAATGCCCGTAAAAAGCACGGGAACCGTCTCAGGCGTATACGGAGCCACTTGTTTCGTTCCACAAAAAATTTCCCGGAAGTCGGTGGATAACTTTTTTAGTTAGAGCAATTTTAGTTAGGTGACTGCCATCGGAATCTGCACTGATCGTTAGAATGGCGTCTAGTAACAGACGGAATATTTTTGCTGCATTTGAACCCTCTTCTGACTCAGATCTAGATCTCGACGATGATGTTAGGGATCCAGACTTCATTTACTTATCTTCTGTACACACATTCACACTCATAGAGCACAAAAAAAAAAGCCAGGACACTGCATTTTCTATAGTAATCCACCTTTATTTTCCTATCCGCAAACTTTTTTGAACATTGAAATCTATACCTTTTTCAAAAAATCATAAAACACACATTATGAGAGATAGACAATTGTGCTTTGGCATGTGTATTCTTATTATGTTGTTATTGGTTGTGTTCAAAAGGCATTGCAATTGGTGAATTATCTTAGATTTTAAGGGGTTTTGAAAAAACCTGAAAACCTTCAGTCTGTGGTGCTTGTACATAGTAAAATCCTTCAGTCTTCAGTGAGTTAAGAATAATGAATATGAAACAAGACCCCATGGTTTTATAATTATGCTGATTTTATTTCAAAGAGAAATGAATGAAATTCGATGAACAGTGAAGCTTGTTACAATTTAGTTATTTTCAGATTGATTTGTTGACGGGAAATGATTTGAAGTTTATGTCCCCTTCATGTCATGAAAGTTAACTGTGTTACAACGACTTGATTAATGCAGTTGGCACTGATGAAAAGAAAAGCATTTCAGACTGCACTAAGGATAGTGGTCTTTTTCATGTGGTGTGCAAGATAAGGAGCGAAGGTACAGGTCTCTGGAAAATAAGGGCATTTCAGGGGGTGTAAGACCTGTAACTTATCACGACAGACCAGGTTTGACCATCTTTTTGAAATTGTCCCCATATATAGAAAATGTGAACTAATCTAGAGAGGACATGTCACGCTTGAGAATGATACAGATAGGAAAATTCATGTCTTTATGCCATTTATATTCCGCACACTTCAAGACATCCATGACTTCTTTTCACCTCATCTGAATACTAGTAAATCATATTCATATAACAGCTGGAAGAATCAGATGTCCTGCTAAAAGGCATTCATTCACACAAGAAGACAAGCCCCAGTCTCGCAAGACATTGCCTTTGAAATTGTCCTTCGTAATCTTTAAAAAAAATGATCCTTCCCTATCCTGTAAACTGCTGTAATGTTATGAAACAAAAGCTAGTTTTCTAGCAGATCAGACGATGTTTAAAGCGATAAAGCGGTTATTTTGAACAATAGGGTCACCTGACACTAATGAGGTCACAGCCTTCACCTCGTTGAGCCTTGCTTTAATTTCAGTCACTCGCCTGATTTGTGAAAACCCGTAACATGACTCGAAAAAGTTAAGTGTTGAGCTTTTAACTTGAACAGTCGAATAAGAACATCCAGTGCTCGAAACCCATACAAAAAAATGCCGGAATTTCTTTACAATTTTCCTTTAATTTGGCCGCAAAGTCATGACTTACTGCTCTGTGCAGGCCAGCAATGAAAGGATAAAGGATAAAAATTCTAGACAAACTAGCCGAGGCTCAACAGCTAGGCATATCATACACACACACATGCACATGTATGTACAAGCAAATCGCCACACGTTTACATACAACTTGCAAGCAAAAAGGTAACAATGTGATCCTGTTGTCTTTCGGTTGTCTATTCTTAGCATGATGACCTGACTGACTGACCTATACCCATTTGTCTCTAGGATTAGTAGACGGCAAACGCTTAGGTCCGTCACTTGATTCTTATATTGTCGATATCGATTCTTACGCTGACAATAAGGATTAAGAAGTTGGAAGTGAACTTGATCTTATTTCACATTCAGATTTTTGACTTTTAACAAATTGTTGTTCACGTTCCAAACCTGCGAATGTTATTCTACGGTTTTAATTAGAAAAAGAAGCTTTAGTGGGAAGGAAAAAATAATTTTCAAAAATACAACAAAGTAATGGTGAATATACGTTTTACATCATTATGGTTGAAAGAAAAAAGATACTTTCTTACCTTATCTTCCTCACAAATCAAAACACACACACACACACACACACACACACACACACACACACACACACACACACAATATCAAATAGGAAATATTCAACTGCCACATTTCATATCACCCAACTCACTTGCGAGACTCAAAAAGCGAAAGGAGCTGGAACAGCGAAAAGTGGGGACGATAAGATACATAAATCAAGAGTAAATTAGCACATAATGGACTTTACCATCAAGACGCGTACAACACCACCCAGTTCACACAATTTACCCAATTCAAATCACCATACAGCCACCTTGCACTACTTCAGGAATTCAAATAGAACTATCATCCTACGGCCCTTTCATTTACGTGTCACTCCTCGCAGGGTCACTACAGGTTCATGGCCTTGTCCTCTCCCCATGTGTGCTCCCCCTTCCCCCTCCTTCCTTGGCTTTCTGTCCATCTCACCATCTGTGCGCCTACCTATTCAAATGGAGCCTGTGGTATGACGGCTTTAATATATTGAAGAGGCACGTTAAATCTAAGGGTTGTAAATCCTTTAACAACACACCGTGTTGTCTCCCACAGAACAGTCTGTTCATGTCAGCATAGAAAGTCGGCACTTTGATTGTTTTAGGCGATCCAGTTACTTTACCCAGGATCATAACCGGTCAAATTTTACAGAGCTCTGTGACGTCATCACGCATCTTATTGCAGATGTCGGGTCAGCGCCACAGGGTAGAAAGTGACGACACAGAACCATATTCCACTTGCAGCCATATCAGCCACATGATCTTGACATTATAGACAAAACAGCTGCCGTGTTTAACGACCAGCATAGGAGAATTATGCGATCGTAATACATCGTTGTAATTTGAGCTCTGTACATAGTAAATGTTATTTCTAAGTATCAGTACTGTAAGGCACTAACATCGCCTCAGCCTCACTCAAAAACACCCTCATGTAGACATGTACACAAGCCTGATTGTGTAAATCCTTCCCCAGCCACACACCCACACTCGCACAGAAAATCAGACAGACCAGACAGACACTTAAGTTACGTCGCCCTTTAAGTACGGCGCCCTCGCCTTCATACTAGATTTACGGCTTTGGGTTCATATAATACGACAGCTCGGACCATAAACTTTCTCAGCTGGACAACGTCTGGACATGGAGTATATTAGTGAAACGAGTGTGCATGTGTCAAAGGAGGATAAAGATGCTAAACTATCATAGACTTCAGTGTGTGGGAATGTGCACTCACGTGAAAGTAAATATCCAGAAACGTACATACAGTGTGTTCTCGGTTCCGTTTACATTATCTACAATTAGCACCGGTGACTTTCCAGATACCCACGCTGAACAGTCATTTATATGCCCAGACTTCCTATCGTCGCGGAACATCTAATGAGCGTTTTTGACCATCGAGCAGCAGGCATGTGGGATTTGTGCGAGCTTGAATAATGGCTATGGGTTGCAGGGATTTGTATTCGTCTAGAGTACGCAGGTTAAACAGTGTGGATCAGTCAGCTAGGGTTTAATTTTGTACATAGCAGGGGCATGGCAGGCCATAACTAGCCTGAAATGCAGCAGTATAAGACAGCTGATTATGATCGCTAAAGTTGAAGATACAAACTGGAAAGTTCACATCAAGTACTGTAATTTGTCAATTTGTCATACCTTTATTAGTAACAAAACTACAAAGGCACGTATAAAGAAAAGGTAGAAAAAAATGTCTGCGCCCTCGTTATCACATTATGGCCCAGCTACAAAAAAGAAACATAATATTTTGTGAAATAAATACTGTTGTGTAAGAAATACTGACACAAGGGCCCAGTGTCACCGATCATGACAAGTTTCTACATTGTTATCATGACAACAGTGTTAACTTATCAAAATTCTCTTTGTTGATTATTTATTCGATTTTTGAAAGTGAGTCAGGCCGTTTGTATTTTCTAAAACTGAACAGAAGCCATTTATTTCTGAGAGAAAGGCTGTTGACGGCAAATGGATTGTTCATTTTACTAGGCTAGATGCGTTCAGTCAGAATGTTTATATACGAGCCATTAGTAATTTTACATTTGAATGCACTTTCCATGTCCAGTTGTGTAAGATCTCTTTACTCATTATTATTGCGGTTCCGGGGACAATTACAGGAATTACTAACAATACTATCTCATAGCCTTCATTTGGGCCACTTGTTTCAGCAAAGACCTGAAAACAAAGTCACTCGTGTATTTTGTCTTCCTGCCATTGACCTATCATTATCTAATTCTTACATAAACCATTTGTTTATAAACGTGACAATTTAAACGAATAAAAAAACGTGTGAGATTTTAACGTATGTAAACCTGTGAAGTCATTTGAAAAAAAAAAATTAATACAGGGGTTGGTTATATAGACTATACGTTGGAGGTTTATTGATCCAAGTTTGAGCTTGTTTTCCAGTAAATCTTGTTAAACCTTGGTAACATTATAATATACACACATACAAGTTCTCAAGCCACATTACAAAACCACCAAAAGAATTAGTGGATAAAGACTGTAATATTTTTTATCTCACCTCCAGAAACATATTAGCCAGTGAAGCACAATGTCAAGGCCGTTCATGGCGTTTTTGGGATGCAATCTTGATTGTCCAGCCTGAACAATTTAATGTATAAGTGAGTCCCAGCGTGTTACAATATCACACAGAGTGAAAAGAGTAAGTTTGTGGCGATGAATTTTGTCAACAGAAGATTGTGAAAGTCGAGAACTCTCTGATTGTACAACGCACACACATGGATTTAAAATGTTTTTTTTTTCTTTGAAACTAAAGACACTTATAAACACCACCACCACCACCACCACCACCATCACCACCACAACATCAGCAGCAACAACCTATAGAGGGAAAGAGAGAGAATATTAGACTGTAAATAAATGAAATCGAGGTTAGAACTGGGAGGAGGTAAACATTTGTAACCGGGGCAAGGCATACAGTAATCATTCTTTATATTTAAGGGGGAGGAATGTAAGTTGAGTTTGATTATTTTTCAGATGATGTTACATATTATGTTATTGAAGTATTTTAGGGAAGTGTGTCACCAGGGATTTTGTTAAATTTCTGCTAAGGATCAGTTTTGAGAGGATAGGCCAAAAAAAAACAACCTACACTAGAAAATTTCATGCCCCTACCAGCAATCGAACACAGGGTATCTCAGCTTGCAAGTCTGAACGTGCTACCATACACCAAAGGAACGCTACTTCACATCAGTTTAATTCTTATATATATACCTCCTGCCTAAATATTGTTCCCTAATTTCCACATGCGAGCTTAGTGTTCACCCGTGACTCTGACACATTTCCGACTGCTCACACATTGATAATCTATATTAATAAAACGCTTCAGCCAAATTTGTGTCACAGATTTCTTGAGAACTACGTAACGTAAAAATATACGGATTTCACCTAAATTCGTAGAAAAATACACAATAGGTAACTATATACATCAGTCCTCTTTATTTTTTTCACTCTTTTTAAAAAAAAAGAGAATGTGTATAGCAACGAAATACAGTCTCCGATAATCTTTTCAGTCCGCCCGATTCGCCAATCGTTCAACTTTTTCGCGGAGTCTAATGCATTCGTCTATGATGCCTTTCGGTGCGCTAGGTATTCTTTCGCCGCTGGTGTGTTGCCTGCCTACCCATTTGTAATAAATGGGGTGTTAGTCTTCTATATTAACTAGTCAAAGCACCCGCAAAATTTGCGGCGTTATCGTGCAAAGGAAACGACCAAACTTCATCTACATCATTAACACCGCTCCTCTTTCTGTAATTAAATTGTGCTCACATATTGTGTGTAAACATATTAAGCTGAAAATAAAAAAAAACCCAAAAACGCTTAAAATTAGTGATTTTTCCAAACGCCAGTCTCTCTAAAAACCCGCCATGTTTGAAGAATTCGGTATCAAAACACCAATTTGGCTGCAGACACCACAATAGTAGTGACGTCATTTGTATGAACCTCAGTTTAAAAATTGGAACAGGTAATTTGGGTACGGGAAAATCCACTTTTTACATTTTTCTGAGAACCAGAAAGAGCGCTGCCCACCAATTTGTAAAAAAAGGACCAGCTATGGTCGGTTTGTGACTTACACATGAAACTGGTCGGTTTGTGACTTACACATGATGAAATCAGTGGAGAAAGTAGCCCTCACGATGTGCATGGGAGGAAGCGTTATTTGGCTGTTGGGACAATCAAGTCTAGGATTTGCATCTTTCTATCGGAAAGCACCAGTATTCGCACTGGTGGCTCACACGGCCAAAGTCATGTTCATTCTATTGATTCTGCTCCTTTTCATAACGATCATTATGTTCACTCGATCGACTCTGCTACGTACATATTCTCCACCCGGCATCTGATACAAATGCTGGGTTTCAATTTCGGGGACCGGAAGTAAACATTTCAGGGACGAACCTCAAAAACCAATGACGTTAGATCCATTTAAAAACACGAAACTGGAGCCATATTCACGAAAGAAAGAAAATTTACGTAATTATCAAAATAATACTTAGAAATTATCAAAAGAAACACCTCCAGACCAAAAGGAAGGTGTATGCAAAATTTTGGATGGGTTGGTGCACAAATAGTCGAGATATGGCTGTTACAAATTTAATTTCACGAGTTTTTTTATAATATAAGATACTAGTCAAAGCACCCGCAAATTTGCGGCGTTATCGTGCGAAGGAAACGTCTAAACTTCATCTACATCATTAACACCACTCCTCTTTTTTGTAAATATTGTGCTCACACACGTCATTGCGTGTAAACATATCGGTTAAGCTGAAAATAAAAAAAAAGTTACGCCAGCCTCTCTAAAAACCCGCCTTATCTGAGGAATTTGACCTCAAAAACACCAATTTGGCTACATACACCACAATAGTAGTGACATCATGAGCATGAAGGAAATTACCAAACTTCAGCTACATCATTTACACCGCTCCTCTTTTTGTAATTAAATTGTACTCACATATTGTGTGTAAACATATCGGTTACACTGAAAATAAAAAAAAAACGCTTAAAATTAATGATTTTTCCAAACGCCAGCCTCTCTACAAACCCGCCATATTTGAAGAATTTGGTTTCAAAACACCAATTTGGCTGCAGACACCACAATAGTAGTGACGTCATTAGCATGAACCTCAATTTAAAAATTGGAACAGGTAATTTGGGTACGGGAAAATCCACTTTTTACATTTTTCTGAGACAATCAGAAACGGCGCTGCCCACCAATTCGTCAAAAAAGGACCAGTTATGGTCGGTTTGTGACTTACACATGAAACTGGTCGGTTTTAATAAAACGCTTCAGCCAAATTTTTGTCACAGATTTCTTGAGAACTACGTAACGTAAAAACATGCGGTTTTCACTTAAATTCGTAGAAAATACACAAAAAGTAACTATACACATCAGTCCTCTTTATTATTTTTACCCTTTTTAAAAAAAAAGATTGTGTATAGCAACGAAATACAATCTCCGATAGATCTTTTCAATCCGCCCGATTCGCCAATCGTCCAACTTTTTCACGGAATCTAATGCATTCGTCTATGATGCCTTTCGGTGCGCTAGGTATTCTTTCGCCGCTGGTCCGTTGCCTGCCTGCCCATTTGTAAAATGGGGTGTTAGTCTTGTCTGTTATAAGAAAAAGACTTGCGCGATTTTGTGCAGAGCCGTGTGCGTTTATTTCTCGACCGATTTCGCTCAGATCTGCCGTTTGATGAACAAATTCACTGTGAATGGCCCATTTTTTGATCAGCAGCTATGTATCTCCTGCCTCCAATTTTACAGAAATGGATTTTCCCACATCCGAATGACATACTTTCATGCGCACATCGCCATCATTTTTGTGCTGATTGCAGCCAAGTTATGAGGCCAAATTCCTCAAAATTGGCTAATTGTCAAAGAGGGATGGTGTCAAGAAGGGCGCACCTCGTTTCATCGAAACGCCATCTTAATTACCCTCGTTTCATCGACACATGCCGACAACTCACCTCGTTTCATGGACACGTGCCGACAATTCACCTCGTTTCACCGACAACCATTGTTCTCACGAGTAATCGAGTACTATTACTAAATTCAGTCAAATACTTTTTAAAAGTTGACAACGTGTAAATACATGTATTGTAAACAGGTTCTCGTGCAGAAAAAGCATTGAATACGTTATCTCTAGACACAATGTAACTATAAACTGCGTATAAAATCAGCTTGAATATAGTGTTGGATACCACTTACAACTTCAACCATGGAAGTCATAACAACAAAAAGAGGAGCGCCAGCCCTTTTAATAGAAGGTTTTAGATTTATTAAGGACAAAGCAAGAGGTGACACAGTCTATTGGAAATGCGGCGAAACAGGTTGCAAATCAAGATGTTCAACATGCAAAGATTTCATAACTTTGTTATCTCAGCCATGTAATCACAGCCATTCAAAACCAGACTTGGATATGGAGAAGGTACGCCACACTTGTAGGAAGAGGGCACTGGAGAGCATAAACTGTTCTACTGGCAAAGTTGTATGCGAGGAAGCGGTCAAATTCCCAAGGTTGACCTATCAAAACGTTAAGGCTTTGAAAAACTCCTTTTATCGATGCCGACCGAAACAGTGACCACCATAGCCAAAAACGAGGGAAGAAGCCTTACAAGCATTGACCAATATCACCTCTGAAGTCATCGACGTTATCAGAATTGATGAGGAACACGAAATCATTATGTTGTCATCGAAGACCAGCATCTCTTTTCTTTGTAACTCCGACCATCTCTTAGGTGACGGGACATTCAAATGCTGTTTGAAACTCTTTTATCAAATGTATACTTTACACGCATTCCAGAACGGCACCTATGTACCTTGCGTTTATTTCCTTCTTACGAACAAAACGGCAAAAATCTACCAAAGAATGATAGAAATGGTCAATGAGACGGCTGCAGAGATAGGTGAACTTTTACAACCGTCCTTTTTCCAAATGGACATGGAAGTTCCTGTTCTACAAGTCATTACAAGGATGTGGCCAGATTGCAAGATCAAAATCTGTCATTTCCATCTTTCCCAAGCCTGGTACAGAAAGATACAGATGAGTGGAATGGCAAATGACTACATGAATCCACAATCAGAACTGGGAAATTGGCTAAAACTATTCTTTGCCCTGCCTGCGCTGTCTGCGAATGAAGTGGAGGACAGTTTTGCCTTTGAAATCATGGCAGCAAAACCAACCTGTGATAAGAGCAGTGAGTTCGCTGACTATGTTTTCGACAATTACATCACAAATGCCAGTCACTTGCGAGTGTCTATGAAACGAGGTTACCTGTTCAAAGCCTTTGAAATGTTAACCCTTCTCCTTTGATCTTTTTGAACAATAGAGAGAAAGTTGTCAATGAAACGAGGTGTACCCGTCAAGAAAAAATGTTTAACGTTTTTGGTATTTTCTCAGATTAACCGTTAGGCTACGTTTACTTATTATGACGAATTTGAACACGATTATTACTAAAAGAGGAGCAGTTAAAGGCGTATAGATATGGTTTGGTCGTTTGTTTCACACAAATATACCTGCAAACTGGAGGGTGCTAAGAGTAATTGTTTAGAAATAAATACACTGAATTTGGAAATAACAAAAGCATTAATAAAGTAATGACATTCCGTAAACGCTAAACTACATTGCGATTGGAAATAAATAAGACGTTGTTTTCGAAATATCCTTGCTATGACTCAACAGAGCGTCTCCAAATTTGACTAAATCTCGTATCCGTTTGTCCGTACTAATGCATATGTTTTTTAAAGGAAATGGGTCCACAAAACTTATTGAACCTCAACAAAGCTATATATATAAAAAAAAAATAAAAAGAATCTTCCGCGGTAATTTTCTACACTTTATTGCAAGATCATTGTAAGATTTTCATTTAATGTCCACTGCTAAACCTTTATTCAAACTAAACTTACTTCTTGTAGAGATATGCCACTTTAAGAATACAGTTTTCCCTATCATGCCATGATCACACGTCGTTTTCCCCCATGCAATCATAGTTTAATTTACATGAACACTGTATTTTGCATTGCATTTAAGCTTGGACCCATTAAAGACAGTTAAACTCTTTTAATCTTTTGCGATTACTGCTTTGTTACCATAGATTCTGGAATTTACAGAAACAGCTGCTACGGTACAACGTCACAAAAGCATGAAATCATTGGCGTATCAACATTGTGTGGGGACGTATAGGCCTACTCAAGTACGCACCGTGTGGCATGACGATAGCTAATTCTAAGACGAGGCTTTGGCCTTTGTCTGACCGTTGAAGAACGGGCATCTTAAAAACACTTCCATAATGATCTAGAGCGGAATATAAAGTATTCGAACTCAAGACAAGCAATTTATCGGCAGTTCACACGCCACCCTGAGATAACACTTGAGGTATTTTCAGGTTATCTAGAATTTTCCTATCACAAGTGTGACCTAATATATGTCAGTTATCCAGATTTGGCAAAAAAATAAATGACAGAATATTCATTTTCTGTCACTCGACATATTTTTTTAAAAAAACATTCATTGGCAAGAACAGTCGGATCAAGGCTGTGTACAAAGTTAGATCGGTCCTCTAGGCCCATAGATCTAGATCTGTTTTAAAAAAAAAAGTCAATCTTTATTTCCGATTATTATTGTGAATTAAAATGACAAGAGATATCAGGAGACATGGAAAAACGCGTCACATCAAGTACTGTGACATGACCAACTCCTGTTTGAGACTGACCCATCTTAGGATTTTTTCATTGGGAGTGGGAGTGAAAGTGGGGTCAGTAAAAATGACCAAGGAGGACTCAGTAGTTACTTTCAAAAGTTTTATTTTGCGTCATCTTCTGCCTTGCTTAAGTAAGTGGATCATTAAAGACAACCATCTGTACGCTACTATGCGAAGATCTCTCAGGGATGTCGGTTAAGTTCAGGTCCTGTTTGTTGTAAATGCATTCTCTCGCCTTCATTATTGTTATACTTCAAGAAAACAAAGGTACATCTACCGGTAATAGTTACATATTATGATGTATCTTTGGAGGTCTGGGTAAGATACGAATTGCAGGATAGACCTAATGATTTATGAACATTTATGGTGGGACACAGTGAAATGAGAACAAGAAAGAATGCTATGGACAGAGAGTTTGTGTAAAGGTGTTCGACACATTGTGGCTTAATCGGTTGCTATCAACATGCAGGCTCGAGTTGTCATTGTTGTGAGTGGATTTCTGAAATCAGGTGAGCTTATGAATTCGAGAGAGTGTAAATTCGAGTGGCTACATGGTAGCTTACTAGATAGATCGATCACTCGAACTGCCGCCGGTCTTACTGGGCAGGGAGTGACTACACACGAGAGAAATAATCAGCGATTATTATAATGAGTTAGTGAGCGAGGAAAGGGAGGAAGAAGAACAAGGACTAACAGGGTGAGCGGGAGGGAGGCGAGGAGTCGAACAAGCCAGCGTTGAGTGAGTGAGTGAGGGAGGGATAGAACGAATTCTGGGGCCGTAAAAGAAGGTACGCGCGACCTAATAGGTGAAAGAGGAAGGGATGGATGGAACCAGGACAGTAACATAATATGAAGGAGTGGAGAAGAGTAAGGCGGGCTGATGGCAGGCAAGTAGAAAGAGAAGAAAGGAGGCAATGAATGAAGGATAGGGTGAAGGAGGGAGCAGGCGAAAGAGCGATGCAGAAAGGGACAACGAAAGTGAGCTGGAAAATTTCTAATAAAATCTGTTTTTACCGTATTTTAGATTTATTGGCCTCTTCGAATCGTTTTCCAGCTGAACTCTAGTTCACTCTGTTTCTAGTCGCTTTGTTCTTCATCCTGGCAAAGGGTGATTGGTTTTCGGCTATAAACCGAGGTGAAAGGTCAGAATGAGACGTATATTACTTAGGCATAATCAGTTCAACCACGTCGCGGAAGAAGCACAGTTTTTTGGGTACTTGTATCTCTGACAGTAAAAAGAAACATCGTCCTCAGATGGAGGGAGTGTTTTTTTCTCCCTTCTCGGAAACCTGAGAAATGTCCTGAAATGTCCTGAAATTGCTGTTTTAGCCAGTCAAGACATTTTTGGTAATGATCGCCGTAGTATTCATATTATGCATTTTCCCCTCTTACACACACAGCTTACACATGTTCAGATTTGTTAAATTGGAGAATTTATAGAATTTACTTTACAGAAACAAGCCTGGGATTGATGGTTGCAGCAGCAGTGGTTATTCTGTGCACTGGAGCTAACCTTCAGTGAACGAGTAAATGAGATGTGAACTTCTTTATAAAATTTTGCCGGATGTTCGTCTCTAGGAGGCAGCGTGGCCGTGTGGTTTGTACTCAGAAACTGAAGACTGTTAAGTCTAAGGTTTGTGTGTTTGACTCGCGGACCGGGGGGTTTACGCTATAGTGTCCTTTGGAAAGACACTTCACTCTCTCTCTCTCTCTCACACACACACACACACACACACACACACACACACACACACACACACACACACAAAATGGCCCCTCGCCACTTTCCTCGCCCTCTCACTGCTATTGCTGCTTCACTCACTTGTTCCATTATACAGTATGAACTGAGTGAGTGAGTGAGTGAGTGAATGAGTGAGTGAGTGAAGGCGGACGGGGGCAGGTGTGTAAAGACAATTTGTTTTGTGTGTTTGTTTTCACTGTGTCATAAATATGGTTCATTCTCCTAGCCTTTAATTACACTAATTACTTTCTGTTTACGCTGTATTAGACTTTGGACTTACATCTACTGTGTGCGCGTATTTTGTATAACAGTCAAAATATTAACAGGTTAAATGCTTATTTTCCTCCGCTATCAGATAAAGTTTTATATTTCAATCTTCGGTAGCAACCCTTTTTCTTTTTAAAATCTCCATAAACATTTTATCATCCGTCAGCCAGGGCCACCCAAAATTCTAAAACTTGAGCACATGCCTTAATTGCCCTCTTACCAATCCCAAGATTGAAGTCGAGACCTAGTATTTTTTTTCGTCTTCCCCTTGCATCCAGAAATATAAAATCCATGCTACTTTTATAGTGGAATAAAAAGTCGAAGAAAAACACTACCGTGCTTCTCCCACGTCTTAAATATGGTTTGAACCATGAAAATGTTTATCACTAGAAGTTTACAGGCGTTTAAATGTTACTTATAATCCTTGACCCTTCGGTATTGATTTCAGTAAATCCTGTGAAAAGAATGGAAAACAAACAAACAAAAAACTGAATAGTGCATTTATGCTAACTATTCATGTAAAAGAGTCACCTTGCACATGTTTGTACGAGTAGAATTATAATTACAGATTCAAGAAATGGGTTATCAATTTAGATTTAGAGATTTCCAGTTCTTACACAGCAATGCCCTCTGGCATATTGTGCACTAAAATTCATTAAAAAAAAATATGCTTTTACTCTTAATTAAACGTTTCAAATTTTAACCTCTAACTAAGGGGTCTAGTTTATCATCGGGAGAACGCAGTGCTAGTGTTGTTGTCTTGGACCTCCACAGGGAAAATTCCTCTCTATTTATATAACCTCTTTACCAACATTTTAATGTTACAAGTGCTCTTTTCACTAGTTACTGTTCTCATTGTTTCCCCAGATGATGCTACGAGACTCTGCCAGAATCCAGGATGTGCTAAGAGACAACCGGGGACCAGGGTAAGTGTAGATACCATTCTTAGATCTGTTACAGTTACGCCTGGTTTTGGTTAAAACAAAACACGGCCTTGCAGCATAACCTGGCACTGCTTAGTGAAGTCTTGACTTTCTCTGTCGGTGAACTACAGCAGACAATAATATATTGAGCAGAAAAATGAGCATTTTATGACTGAATTAGGCAGCTACAAGACTGTAAATCAGCGGGCAGAAGAGAGCGATACAATATTATGAAGTAATGTCACCTCAGACTGTACTGAAAATGACAGATTTTTGATTAAAGCCCACAGCTAATGAAATGGGTTGTGGAGACAATAATTACTAATTGCTTTTTGTGGGGGTGAGGGGAGGGGTGGTGTGTCGGAGGGGGGAGAACAAAACGACGGAGGGAAAAGGAGGGGGGGAGGGAACGATAATATCGATGTAACTTTCGTTGGAGCTATAAAAGTAGGCTATAGTTAGTCATTTTGGAGTAAAGAGCTATAGAAAAATATAAAAGAATTCTGGCAATGGACTCCGAATTTCTGAAACAGCAAAGTCTGGCAATCCTGGCTTTCTCTTGTTTGTGCGACCAAATGCAAAGTGCCTGCTGTGTGGAACAGAAACAAGAAAAACTGGCGATAGGAAAGGGGCAGGTAGGAAGTGTCTTAGTGTCCCCACCACCGACTTCAGACTATGGCAGGGTCCTTGAATTTCAAATGACCTACCTATTTATCTACGGTGGTGCCTTTGGGAGATTTACTAGGAGATACACGAAACACGTTTGATCTAATTGAAACATTGACGATCAGACTATTTTAAGCATCGTGATTACAGTCAGGGAGGCTCAAACATTGCTTTGAACAATAACTGTCATAATGCATCCTTTGAAGAGCCCTCTATTGTTCTAAGATGGGATAGGTTATCTGTAACAACTTAATTCAAGGATTATCGCCAAGGACACTTTATTCGACAAGTAAAATTGCAACCCTACGGCGTGGAAAATGTTTACATATTGTTATCTATACGGATATACCATTGTGTGGGATTTGTTATATGCCTGTACATAGTACTAGTAGCCTCTCTCTCTCTGTATGAATGCATGTATGTATGTATGTATGTATGTATGTATGTATGTATGTATGTATGTATGTGTATGCTTGTTTGTGTGTGTGTGTGTGTGTGTGTGTGTGTGTGTGTGTGTGTGTGTGTGTGTGTTTTAAAAGCAGCTCGGATGTATGAAAACGTAGGCTGATGTTTGTTTACTATGAATACTTGCACAAATTTGTTTTGAAATCTTGTCCTGTAAAAGCTGAGGTCATAGTAGGCTACTGAATGACGATATTGAGGGCATTCCTTGGAGGTGTGAACTTGTTCTCCCGTAAAATACGAACTACATTCTATGTTCTACATGAGACCAGTGAGACTAGACTGTGAAGCTTTGTGACTGTGAATGACTGGTAAATGTTGAAATCGCATTGTCACTGTTAGAAATCATTGCAAGTAGGAATCGCGAAATCCTACGAGTACTATAATATAATCTTCTGAATCAATTGTTTATTGACGATATCTTTAGTTCTCCTCAAATCATTTAGTACGCGCCTTGATTGTGAAATGACAAGGAGAAGCAAATCCATGTTTGTTGAAAATGGAGTTAAGTCTATATTTTGAATAGTAATTCTGTCCTATATACCAATCAGGTTATGTCAGCAAAAAATGATTCAGATCTAGTCAGCCAATTATTTGAGTGACACTTAGGAGGCAAGTCCAGTGACATTTCATATTTACCGTGACAGAAGGAAGCAAGTCCAATGACAATGCATATACACCATGATAAAAGGAAGCAAGAGCAGTGACATTCCATATTTACCATGACAGCAAGACGCAAGTCCAAACCAACGAAACTGACCCTTTCAAACCTTTCAACCAGTCATTTTACGGAACAAATTTAAGACTGCCTGCTTCCTGTTTATGATTCACATGAGATAAACTTTTGGCCACAATGGTGCCTAAACCTGCATTAACATGCCAAAACCTGTATTGTTAAACAACTGATGGAGAGGTACCTCGTATGTATCTGCTAGTGTATTAATATATGCAAAAAATATGTTATTAATGTACAAATCATTGAAGTCACTTGTATGAGTTTCATCTGTGAGGCAGTAAGCCTATGATGCTTGTCACCCTACACAGTAGCACAACATTTATTGCTTGAATTTATGAGTTTGCATGCAGTGCCTTGGCCTAGATGCTACATAGGATGACCTACTTTAACATTCACTTTGTCTTGATAATCCAGCTCTTCGACGCCTAAATTTATGTTGATCAGAAACTCGTTAATATTTATAATTTGTAATTTTGTCATACCCTATTATGCAGCTGAACTCTTACTGTGAAGGACACTGCATAACAAATTCATAAAAATTGTCCGAGTATGGCAGCTGATTACTGTGGACAAATAGATTTTCCATTCCCTATTTGTTCAGTGAGCGTGACCTCTTGTGTTTCAGGAAACAGTTATGATTATAACAGGGGTGAATTTATCGGGTGAGGCGCTCAAACTCCTGTCAGTCTGCAGTATGTCGCTTCGCCGTAGGCTATGCGGCGGTATGTTGTGTAACGCACCATTCAGTCATGTCAACCAAGTACCGAGGGTAAGGGTAACGTAACAAGAGAACAAAGATTATTACTGTCATACAGGATAGGAATGCCGGAAAGGGAAAGAATCAACGACATATCAGTACAAAACAAAAGATATTTATGTAAATTTTGGGTGTGGAGTTTACTGAGTTTTGTGTCGATTCCCATCATGTGGAAATGATGGTGGAAAAATCGCTGATACTGTGAAGGAAAGTAAAACCTCTATTTTACAATCTCAAAGCCTACCTGAATTATACTTGCAGCACAGCTAATACAGTAGGTTATGCGTAAACAACAATGTGAAATTAATTTTTTTGGCTGAATGAAAAATGATAAAACATTATCGGTTCGCAGGTCAAAATAGGTTGTG
>JAWQUT010000041.1:2753694-2768108 GCA_033807755.1 Ellobium chinense
TCTATAGTGTTACCACTTCTATCTTTAGGGACTGTTTGTATGGTGTTATCAGAGTTATCTCTAAGAAAGCGCCAAAACATTTTTGAGGATTTTTGTACGGTACATTTTTGAACTCCTCTATTTTTGATGATGCTTTTGCCTTTTTTATAGCCTGAGTTACTCGATCTTTTCGCTCTTTGTAAATGTCTATGATCTTCTTGCTAATATCTTGGGTTTGTGAAAAGCAACGATCGAACATTCTTTTTATTTTGTTAACTACTATTCTCTCTTTTCTGAGAGTATCAATTGCGCTATTCCAAAACATTTTAACTTCTTTTTCCCCCATGTGTTTTTTAACGAACAATTGGTTTGCTGCATTCTCGACCCTTCCCTTCCATGATGTCCAAATATCCTCCACACTGCCGTAGTTTTTAGGTTGCCACTCATGTAACTGATCATGAACCAAAGTGCCAAATCTATTCCAATCTGCATTTCCTTCAATATGCCACTTAGGGTTATCTTGTGTACATCAACTCCGTGTTTTAGCAACTCCTTTACCTCTGTCAGACTTTAAATGTAAATTTATAAGATTATAGTCACTTTGTATATCATAATCACCCATTTCATCTATAAACAAAGACTGAACCATTGACTTCATATTTTTAGACAAGAGTATATAGTCAATAGCAGATCTAAGAGGGGTTCGTTGCCACGTATAAAAACCTTCACACACCGATAGCATATTTGCAAGTGACAAATCCGTAACATCTATCATGTCCTGTAAATATTTACCATTAAAACTTGGAGTTTGGCTGATAGTTACTTCTCCGGAACTGCTTTCTCTAACAGTTAACTTGGCATTGAAATCACCCAAAGTATTACATTGTAATTATGGCATTGGAGTTCTGAGATATTTTCTAGCAGCTCCATGAAGAGATTATGTGTCTCCTCTTTTTAACACCGTCTACTGGTGTATATACTGTCCCCATCTGTGTTATTCAGACATAGTCTACACTATTTACAAGAATCCACATTCTCTCAAATTCATCATAACGTGAGTTCATTACATTGTCGTCGACTACATTCACATTGTCTTTAATGAGAAACCCTATTCCCCCCTTTGACTTCTCCCCTGTTCTGTTTTTCCCAATCCAGTAGTATTTCTGGGGAATTGTCTTTAGATGTGTTTCAGTAATCCCGAATATGTCTGGCTGGTTGCTTTCTATCAGTCTGCACAGTTCAAACTGTTTAATGTCTGTGTTTATTCCATTTGCGTTAATGTAAAAAAGTTTTGTTGTCTTGGTATGTTTTAAGAGTCTTTTACTTCTACCTCTACGAGCTCTTCGCTTCCGTGGACTGTGCTTCTGTCTATTCCTATTAACGTATGGCTTTAACTGATTTGATTAGTTTACAACAGTCTAGTTTGAGGATGAAAGCCCACCGATGAAGTCAGTGCGGAATCTATATATGTAAATAATTTAAATTTTAAAGACTTTAGATAAGGCGTAAACAGTCATATCTTGCAGATCCAAAATCAGCATCGACACCGGAGCGCGAGATTGGGCTCGAATGTAGAGTATTCGATTTCAAAATATGCATAAATTTTCATGAAAATATATATGTAACCTTTTTCTAATTCATGACCTTTAGATTCTAATGCTATTGCAAATTACGAACAACCAATAAAAAGATTTTAAAAGATTAATATATTTATGAGGTCAGAGACAGTAACCTAGCGCATGTCCTACTTTTTGTCTTCCAATGCTGAAATTAAACATGCACTGTCGATTTGACCGCGCCAGCTGCATGGCAATCGCCCGTAAATTCAATATAAAACCTCTGTTGAACAGTACTCATAGACTGAATCCTGAATTAGTCTCTCAATCCTCACATGGGTAACCTGTAGCTTTCTTGTTCTTCTGTATTCTTTCCTGTTTCATTTCGAAACAGTCTGTTGCATTGTTGAAAGCCTCATTGTCGCTACAAAGAATTTGTTTTGTGTATTCAGAAATTTAGGTAGTTTTCTCTTTGAAATGCTTTTCAATAATTTCGCACTGCAATATTATTTTTTTTCTCTGCAATCAGCGTGCATTATCTCTCCTACATCGACGTTGAGAATATCACCATGGCGTGTGCAGCGATAGGAATGCCTTCACATCCCATATGAGTCTAACTTTTCCTGACTCCCATCCAGGTTACGTAATGCCTTGTGCCCCTGGTCAGCAGAGAAATATATGGTGTTCCGTTATTGCCAATATCAGATGTGTCTAAAATCAGCTCTTTTTTCACCTTAAAATTAAAGTATTTCCGCATGGTAGATTTTGGTAGAATTTCGGTATATCGTGAAGCTAGTCCTCTACCCAAGTTCCACCAAAAACGTTCTTGCTGCAATTTATTCCGCCAAATTATCAATTTGATTGGCCTATTATGATATCAAGTTTTCGTTATTGTTGTTAGCAAAACACTATGTGGCATGTTCTGTTCACAGGGGCAAGGCATTTTCTGAAACCTATTAGTGCAGTAGACCCATTATTTGATAGTTAAATCTGTATGTATGGCCCTTCCTTACAGACATGTCGATGAGACGTCATGTCCCCAATTATGGCATTGCTGGATCCCATCTTTATTTGCTTACGGCGGACGCCTCTGCAGGTGGGAAGGGTCCAAGCGTGGAGGGCGGCGACCCGTGCGCTCTGTGGCCGAAGGTAGCAATGTTTCCCTTCTATAGTGCTGACCCATTCATGCGAGATGAGAAGAGCTTGGCCTTAGTTTGGGTAATCTGAACGCCTGGCTGGTCTAGTTCGCGTCAGCCGTCGACAGATTTGTTGTGGGACAATAGGACATGCGGCCAGGCTGATTTCATAGTCTTAACGGTTTCCTCTATACATGACACCGGCCCAGCTGGTTTTATTGTTCATCTACCAAACTAAGTGCAAGTCACTGTCTGCCTGCACCTACCCAGTAAACTGGATCGGATGTAAAGTGACAAATCGTGGTTAAATAGGATTTCAGTATTCCTCTCTTTGGTTCCAGGGTGACCCAGATGTAATATTCGACTGCAGATCTGTTCGGAGCAACCTTGTGCATATATGTCTTAAGTATTTAATGTTTTGCTGAAATAGTGAAAAAGTGTAGTCAAACATTTGGGCTAGTCCAGCACCTCAGTGACAGCCAGTCATTTATTTTTCAACAGTTTGTTTCTTTTTTAAAAAAAAAATTATTTAGCCAGTAATTGTTTTGTTTATCTGCTTATCTACCTGCGCACCTTGCAACGTATTACCTACCCTACCTATATATCTTCCTACTTATTGACATTCCACTGGTCGTTGGTCAGTCGGTCGATTAGTCTGTTGGTTAAGTTTTTTAGTCACTCACTGTCTGTGAGTCTCCCTTTCTCCTTCTCGGGTGGAGCTTACCTTATTCAATATTGTGACTGCATGATTAGTTCCAATCTGTCCAGTGAAACCTTTCATGGCTCGATTCCTGAGCAGTGGCTGTCGCAGGCTTTGTGAACAATGTCAGTTGCTGACATGCCTGTGAAATATCTGACGTGTATTGGGAACATCATTCTGTTATGCTCATGTGGAGACATTTTGACACAAGTCTTGTGCCGGAATCGAAAAACAGCTTCTTCAGGCTATTTGTTTGAGTAGTTAGAGAAAACTGATTGTACAAAAACTAGCACTGCGCTGTTCAACGTTATATAAACTTGTACAGGCTTGACCAGCGAAAAGTTTTACTTTTAATTACAATAGCTAGTAAAGAGCAACATTTTAGACAGTCGATGGTATGAGAAGCCAAATTAATCTTTCTATGGAAGATTTGCCAAAGGTGAGCAGTGAAAGTGATATACGGGCATATAAACAGTGCTTATTCTGACCAGGAATTATGGCCAATGCAATGAAGGGCAATGAACAATATGGTAGACCTGCATAAGGTACAATACATGTCGTTCCAAGTGATTACCTCTAAAGATTAAATCTCCAGATAACCTTTATACTGTTATATACATGTTGTTACATCTTCCCACAACTCATTTGTGAGCACTGTCGATATCCTGTTTCGACCTATAGGAAATACAAAACAGAATAAAACAACTGCACAATAAACCTTTAGTATTTTCACTTACGAAACTGATTATGATATGAGTCTTGTAGTAACTTGTCAAAATGTCAGCCTAAATCTATTGTAGACCGGGATCCGCCTATCTGACGTACATGAGCACAAATCCATTTGTTCACAGCAGTTTTTATCCCTCTTCCTCCCCCCCCCCTCACCNCCTCACCCCACCCGCTTTTTTTGGGGTCAGTGAATGAATTGTATTCTGAGTTTGCATTTGCATCGTCAAAACATCAACACTTACAAACTGTACGATTTTGATGAATTTGAATTTACAAGGTTTGTAGTGTTAAGAACCTCAAGGGATAAATTATGGAACGGAACGTATTGTCGAGCACTGCGAGAGACGAATGGAACGAAATTTAAATATAAGACCATTCATTGTTGAAACAGTATGAATTCTGCCCCGGGGAATATGAACGAATTGTGCTCCAGGGGTGGCACTGGTGTTCACCGAAATTGGGATCCATTAATATCACTAGCAATAATTTAATTACCAGACCAGTCACAGAAATTTGCCAATTTTCCATTGTAAAAGCAGGAAAGGCAGCACTTTTTTCAGCCTAAACCATGGTCTTCCTGATAAGTACCTTTAGCAAGGGAGGTGTGGAAAACAAGAAGTCGTCAAAGTCCCATCAGTGAAAATAAAAGCCCCCCCCCCCCAAAAAAAAAAAACCNCCCCAAAAAAAAAAGCTGCGATTTCGTGGAGAGCCATGTGGGTTTATTTCTCGACCGATTTCGCTTAGATTTGCAGTTCGAGTTACAACAAATGACCCTTTTTTTTGGTCAGCAGCTCTATAGCTCCTGCCTCAAATTTATAGAAAATGGATTTTTCTGTATCCATATAATTGTTTCATTTTAAATAAAATTGGCTTCTGTGTGTCGCTATTTGGACGCAATCATTCCTAAAAGAGGAGGGTGTAAACATGTTAACAGAATTGGGCAAGTTCCCCCGAAAGTCAGTTCAGGTCAAGTTCAGTTCACTGAGAGAAAGAAAGCTGTAAGATCAAGTTTAGCTCGATTCCATGAAAACTGAGTCGTTTTCTGATCATTCAGTTCTGAGTTACAAGGTAGAAACAGGTCCATTGTGAACTAAACTGCCTGAAATTTAGGTAGAAAATTAAAGTTCGGATCAAGCATTCAAAATAGCTGCAGTTCAGGTCCAAATCGATAGTTCCAAAATAGCTATTAAGCTCAGATCAAATTCACGTGAACTGAGTTTAAATCCATGAAGTGCGTTTATATGATTTCAGTTCTGTTCAACCCTGTGTGTGTACGTGTGGTTTGGTCATTTGTTTCACACAAATATGCCTGTGAATTTGAAGTTGCTTTGACTTGTTATACATACACATAAGACACCAGGGATGTTGGAAATCCGATGGTATTATGCTTTTATATGAAACATTCCCGGCCTAGTTTGTGTGTTGTTGAATATAATCAAATTTATCTGCGACACATTGATGCACATAGTGTCAGATGCATTTTCTTTCTTTCTCCCTTTCACCATGTACAATAGTGTACCGGTATCTCAGGCACATGTGTGAAATGTGGCGGTGATGTAACAACTGCAATTTAAACTAAATATTTGACAAGAACCATTCCGCACCTCAGTAATACTCTATATAATCTAGAACAGAAAGTAGCCTATCCCTTTAATGTTTTGTCTGTCCTTGTAGTTGAAGTTTTTGTGTGTGTCTGAACGTTTGAACTTACATATTCTGCTCATCTATTCCCGCACCTGTCACTTCATAGTGGAACAAAGAAACATTAAATGAGGAAGATTTCATTATATTCTTGTCCAAGACCACCTTCTTTTCAGTAAGATAAGATTGTCAAACTGCAAGCCTTATCGTAGATGTAGCACAGTGTAATGTTGTAATAGCTATAGGCACGAAGCAAGCACGCTTGCGTATTCAACTTTTTCTCTCCAAGCTGAGACATGATATTATATTATTGTTGTTTGAAAATCATCTTCTCAAGATTTAATGTCGTCTTTGTAGGGTAAGGCAGCTATGGACATATACTTACAAGTTACGGAACGTTGGTCAGTCGTGACCAGTTTTCTGTTAGGGCGTGACATAACACAGCTAGGAGTGCTGGGAGCCCGATGGCATTATGTTTTGTTAGGAAACATTCCCGGCCTAGGTTTGTATGTTGTTGAATGTAATCAAGAGTAGCCATGCAGATTAAGCACAGACCTTTACACTCACTTTTGGACTCAAACAATACTTTTGTATATAACGAATCAGAGTTGATGGTCAAGTGAGAAGAACCAAGACAGTAATCATTGTTTTGCGATTCTGTACCCTGAGCACGACCGACAAATGCAGTAAATGTCACCAGATATTGTGTGTTGGCTCTGAAAAATCTAGTCTAGCCTCCATGAAGTTTGGTACTCAGATGTGCAGCCATTAGCTGTGATAGAAAGGGCTGAAGAGATTACGAACTATCTCAGAAACCTTGCGCGTTGTTGTTGTGGATGGCATTGTTATTGTCGCTGAGGTTATCGTTATTGATTTTGCAATAAGTACGCACGGATGGGAACACGTGTGCACGACATGCGCTTATTAAAGGAAGACTGAACCGTCCTACAGACCATATTAAATCAGACGGTACCCTATTATTTCAATAAAACAGTCTATCAAGTGTGTGTCATAATGATATGACGCCTCTGCTGGCCCCAGACAACTCATAGGATTACATTATCCAAAGTCCGAATTGTTACAACCACTGCGCGCGTGGCGGCCATAAGCTTACGTCAAATACGTTCTCGCCACATGGCCCAGCTGTCTAGCCAGTGCTGTGCGAACGGGTGATAGCATGTTGGTATGAATGTTTTAATTCCTCTGTGAACAGTAGATATGCCAAACAAAATCATGCTGAGGCAATAAAAATGCAGAATACTTTTTCTGGCTTACTCTATCAAACTTTACATTTGAATTTGGAATACCAGAACCTTAATTAAAAGCTGAATAATACATTGTCAGGTAGAGGTGTCTGCAGATGTTGGAACATAAGTGACGTCAGCGTTTTTGCGGCGGGCTTCTGCTGATCGGTGAAGGGGAATAATTCTGGACTTAAGGGCCAAACCCGGTAACTCTAGCTCTCCTTATTGCGTCATATTACATACGCGCACGATAACAGAACGATGCTCTTTTTTTCGCAAAATTGACTCGGTGGGCACCATAGATAATTTTTAGAGAGAAAAGGTCTTGAAAAGTGGAAAATTATTTTTGATGTGCGTGTCCTACTTTAACGCCTTCTAACTATGATTAAATCTACAGTATATTCCACTGTTTTTACCGAATCCCGAATTTCTATGTAGTGGTTGCATAAAAGATTTTATTCGCTGGGAGTTTTGTTGCAACTCTCGAAAGAGGAAGCATGTGTAGAAACATGCTGGCTGTCATTGTCAGTAATAAAGAGGGGTTTCTAATCTGTGATGTTTAGTAAGGCAGTAAATGGCTGCGACCTTGCTGACACATCATACTGTAGGACATCCGAATTCACATTGGGTTTGAGTGCAAAGATGAATTCTCCTGACAGACACTGTGCAGCGCACATGCAGGAAGTGATTTTGTCGTGTTGTTACTCGACTCTTTATTCATGGTTGCAGTCCTGTGACTTAGATTTCCTAGTGTGTCATGGTCAGGTGAGGTGTTGGAACTGCTTTCTGTACCTGACTGTTCATTGACGTTCCAGCCCATATTATTAATATTGTAGTGAGTTTGTGCCGCACCGCTTAAAATGATATAAACTTATTGTAACAATTAGCAACAGAACCCGGTCTTTGAAGGATTTTGTCCCTGAGGCGAGAGAGAGAGAGAGAGAGAGAGAGAGAGAGAGAGAGAGAGAGAGAGAGAGAGAGAAAGAGGGAGGGAGGTGGGGGAACGAGAGGGAACAGTTTGCCTACAGATCAGAATTTCCCTAATTCTGTTTTACTCGTAAGACGATATGTATTAAATAGTATAATGCAGTATAGTTCAAGGTTTTTAACATACCTGGAACAGAGAATAGCGACATTCCAATGCGGATCTTCCGATTCCCAGAATTCCGCCTCTCCCCTTGATCATTAAGGACTTTAACCTACTTGCGATACGGATATGTGACATTACATGCAGGCTGCTTAGTACCAATCGAAAGTACGGTCATGCAGGCTGGATAATATAAAACAGTCAGGGTTTTCATTGCGAGTTTTACAAAGGTAGTGTGATTTTCAATACAAAGCCTCAACAAAGCTGAAGACTGAGTCAACTAAGCAAATCAAATTATAGGAGTAGATGGCGTCGTTACTATTAGGATAATAGTGTGCTTTACGTGAAAGCGTCTATTCAGCAGTAATGTGATATGATCATGAAAGCAAAGTCATGGGAAGTTTGAACTGGGTTGCTATTTATGAACACGACGTCTTTTTTCTCACTGGCTGCACCGACAGGGCCTTCTATCACCTTTACATGTCCCTGGCGTCAAAAGAGGCTGCACATCCACACGACATGCTATTTCTTCCACCCATCAGGGTGCGTAAATTTGGGAGTGTGTCAGTTTTGCGAATTCGTTTACGGAATTTGTTCGTCCTTAACCATGGGCACTGGCTGCTGGGAGAGTCACATGATATTTGCCCGTGAATTTAAACCATGCGTAAACACAAATCTTACTAATGTTGTCTGACACTGGCATCGCGTAATCGGACTGCTTGATTTCCCACATGTGCAGTATTCCGAGACATTCCCGCCTAGTATTTGTTTAAGGTAAGGGCAGGTTTTAGAAAATAGAAAGCACACTAGAGAGTTCCTAGATAATGATAATGTCGAGGGATTGTCTCAAGTTTCTTGCCTGCTTGTAATTAACCATACCCTTAACACTTAACCTGACAGTAGAGGGGAGAGTCCCGGTATATTGCCTACGAAAGTCGCCGGTGTTTCGGGTCTAGCTCGAATTCATACAGTGCCTTAGGCAAAACGCTAATCTTCTACTACATCATAAATGCCTTTACAACTGTGGTTTTTATTTTTTTTTTCCGGAAGAGCTCAAATGAGCAAAATTTTTAACGTTTTAAATGAATACAGTTCATTCTGTAGCATACAGAAATATTCAAAACGTACAAGAAAAAGGCCAAGAAAAATAGTTAAGTGAAAATTTTAATGAACATGCTGGTGCGGAAAATTGATGCTTAAATTTGGATAAAATATGACCATAGGTTTGATGTTTCACATAGTGATTTTGCGTACTTAACGTCAAAACAGTATTATAAAATCATTGTTATGGAGATTTTTAAAGATTTCGTAACATCATTGTAATTGTCATGTATTCTGGCCAATATCTTTAAATGAGCGTTGACAAAATTTGTACCAAACAAATTCCCCTTGAACGAACTCTATCGAGTTAAATTTAAAATTTTGCTAAAGTTTCGTATGGGTTATTTCGGAAAAAAAAAGTTGTAAGTTATTTTTTTTAAACATTGTAGTTCCAGTCAAAATAACTTAACATGTACACAGTTTTCTGTCTCAGTTAATCTCCCGCGATTAATAATTCCCTGATGTTTTCTTGCTTGTTGAATGAACAATAAAGGGTAAAAGCGTTTAATGATCAGATAAAATTGTGTCTATTTCAACATTTCTGGTCTTGTAGATTTGCAGACGTCTAGACTGATGTTTACATACAAGAAATATTGATTGGGCATTTTTTTGTGTTTTCATAACGAAATGGGAGACCTGTAGGCAGTTAATTATGACATACAGTATGTAATATGTTTCCTTGACCTTCATCTTAAAGTGCATGGTCTGAATAAAATTTATTTAAGGTGAATTTCAGAAATCGCCGGCACATATCTTGAAACAGCACCCCCACAACAATGTTATACCCAATATTATATGATGTTTTTGTGCAAAATTTCGGGAACTGAAGTCACTGGGCTCCGTGGAAAACATCTGTCCAAAGTTGGTGACACGTTACCATCTCAGGGAGTTTTATCGGGTATGACCTCTTTGTGTGGAACACTGTCCATAGTAGGCATGATTACTGGTAGAACCGGCTCTTTCACCCGATATACGAGCGTGTTTCAATTTCGATGAGTTATTGCTCTTGAGATTACCCTTATCTTACACTTGCACTACACCATAGCCAGGTTGACTGAGGTGGCCTAGTAACTGTTTAATGTGTGTAATACACCGCGGGCGGGGTATGTGAGGAACGGGGAGGGAGATATGAGGGTATGTGGTGAGACAGAAGTATCGTCATGTCATACACGGAGATTTTCCATGAAGAATAACCACGTTTTCACCATCCAGTTGTACCAAGTTGTGGGGCAGTTGATGTTTCTCAATATCTTAGTCCTTTTCTGATCCTTGTGTACCCTCCCACTTTGCCCAACTGTATATTCCTGTTTCTTCCCTTCCCCTAACTGTCTCGGCACTACAACACCTCGCCGTCTATCCCTCTCTCATCTTGTCCGTCTTCCTCTTTTTGTTTTCATCCCACCCATTCCTTTTCTTTCCGGTATCTCTCTCGCTCTTCCTTTCGACACCTCTATCAGTGCTTATTAATAACATTTTCTCTGTCTCTCGAACCAAAGAGTGGATATGAGTATATCCACCTTTGAGTCGGACCCTACCAAAGTCGCTCCTTAGGTCACTCCCCTCTCTCCCTCCCTCACCCCTGCCTATCTCTCTGAGTCGCCTCTCTCGCTCGAGTACACGTCGTCAGCCACTTTGGCATTCTGTGCCTCTTTGACGGCTTTCTACATTTTTTATCCATAATAACGAGTCGAGACAGTGAAGCAAGAGCGATGATCGTTCATAGTTATCCATTCAAGAACTGCTCCTGATTTATCGACCAGCTGGCCCGCAGACAAACAGTAGCGGCTTTGGCTGCATCCTTGCCCCGTTCTTGGCCCTTTCCACCACTCTATCCTGTTACCCAGCGAGACACTCGGGGTTTCAAACCTGACGATCTTCCTTTCTCGCCCTTTACGTTTTCACCGAGTTAAGATTCGAGTATGCGACAAAACGTTTCAGTCGTTCAGGCACCATGCAGGCCAACTTTCCTGAATATTCCACACAGTCGCAGTGGGTCCGTATTAGGTTAAGGAGGATACTATTGTGTATCCTCCCTTCCTCCCCCTCCTCCCTCCCCCTTCCCCCCATCAGCACCTTCCTTTTCCTCTTGGCCTGAACAGATNCCCTTTCCCCCCTCCTCTTTCCCCCGCCCCCTCGACACTCCCACACTATTCAAAACACGCACACCTTCACATGCAAACTATTGTGTAATCGCTTAAACTGCATCCAGACTCACTCACTCACTCACTCACTCACTCACTCACTCACTCACTCACTCACTCATGAAAGACTAAGAGGAAGGGAAGAATACTGCCTACTCTCATGAACTGATGCGGCCCGTGGCCTGTACCTGAGGACGAGGTCAAGATCAATGTTGCCTTATGTCAACACTAGGTCCTCCCTCGTGTCTTTTTAAGTCAGTCCTAAGCATACAGGCAAGAAGAGGTAGCCTTCGGTAAGCCTTACAGATCTCCTTAGTATGTGTGTATGTGTGACACGGGGAAGTAGGAAGTATGTGTTACTCTGAGAACAGCAATAAAACAGAGTTGGCAGTGGTTCATGTTATTTATGCTTTGAAGATTATGGTGACACAAAACACGCTCAGCATGGCACTGCAGTCTGCTGGACGATTCCATAATGATGATGGACGAGATTCTATCCTGAAGTATTTCAGTATTGTGTGTCGTGTTCATCCCTCTCACCCGATGATTGGCTTTTGTTGTCCATGTATTCCCTTTGGTGTCACTTCGCTTAATGGAATACAGTGATATGATACTGATACATGAACATAATTCTTGTTTAGTAAGAAGAGGTGACGATTCTCGTTTCCGGCCTAAATTATGCCGAGATGTGTCGATAAATTGAGAATGTGTGTGTCAATGATGTTTTGTTCAACATAACTGACCGTAACAATATAATATTTTTTCAGTTGGAACTTAGTCCGTCCGTCCGTCGGTCGCATATTATGTTGTCTCCTGGTAAAACAGTGTTAGGCACTTTACGAAAACATGGATACTTTCACACTTTTTGTCATCATCAAAGACAGTTGGGAATAATTCATGGCACACTATGGCAAGTATGGATGTGACTAGGACAATAGCCTCGCTGTTTCCTTCGCAGGAAAACAGTGTTCAGGCTCTGCAGATCATTCGCATGCCGACTACCAGTTTCACTTTTTAGACGAAAGGCAGGCTTGCAGACTTGCTAATGGGTTTGTGGTCTTTTTGGCTGATGCTGCCGCTATTGCTACTTCTGTGACTGCTGCTATTGTGTCATATTAGTGTATATAGGTAATCCTTTCTTCCTACTCATTATTCTCCTTCTTCACACCTCCGTTGCTTAAAGTTGATTGTCTCCCATCACCACTTACGGTCTTTGACACCTATTGTTTTTTCTTCTGTTGGCCCTATTAACATTTTGTGTTATTCTACATATACCACTGTGATTTGGGGAAATTTCTTCCGTGGAGGTTAAAGTACTTCTTTTGCCCCATCTTTTAACGGGAAGAAAAAGGGAGGTGAACGCCCAAAATTTTTCACAAAAAAATGTCTTTCGAAGAAGATCACATCAAATTCTGATTTGGTCCCCAATTTTTCATTTGGCTGGTTTTAACCGCGTGCGAATACATAGGCCTACACATTTTATTTTTTTTATCTAGAAGGCTCAGATTGTACCTGAACCTTTACAAGTGGATGCTTTACTTAGATCACAGGTCATTTTACATATTTCTAGTTTCTTGTTTTCTACACCCTAACATTGTCTGGCAGGGCCCCCAAAAAGGGGGATTTTATATATTAGCGGATTAAGTGGCTTGTACACAATGAGTGGTTTGCCCTTCTAATAGGTGTCACAAACCTTAATTACCGTTCAGCGTTTCAGTAACTCATTCCATAGCCTTCATTCCTTAGCTTCTTTTCTCTTTCCTAAAATCCAAATCATAATTCTCTATCTATTCGCATGGGTCTATGACGAAGGGTGGTTTTGATTTGATAACACCACCTTCGCCCATACGCATTTTTCTGTGTGCTTCAGTTGTGCAGCACGTTTCTGAGATAAAGGAGAGTGCAGTCCCTATGCTAACACTGAGTTTATCGTGTACTGAAACAGAAAAAAAAAGCCTGAGAGACTGTTCTTACTGCCTGTAGGATCTCTTTGAGAAGTGCGTGGTGGAAAACATCAAGGTGTATTCTGTGCACTGATATAAAATTTTCCATATATTGTAAGTCTGCAGTTTTGCAACTATTCGAATATGACAATTTGTGTGGTAGTCCTGTTATAATCATAAGTCATACTAATTAATTTATAAACCTCCAAAATCCACTTAGAAGAATGCTCTAAGGGGTTTTACATAGTGAAAAGGAACACTGATGATGACAGTAAAATGTAGAAACGCACATACACAGTACACACCCACGTTAGGTCAATCCACAGTTTAGAGTAATATCACCAGGCATAGCATACGTGCATGTATACCCTACTTAATAACAGTGTTTGAGTAGACTACATTATACCCTACTAAATAACAATGTTTTGAGCCTGTTTTTAAACTGAGCGATGTTTCACTTTCTCTAATGTTGGTACTTAGATTATTCCACGGTTTGGGGGCATAGATTGAAAAGGCTCCATTGTTTTTTCCACACTTGGATACGTGTAGTTGGTTGGCAGTCAAAGATCTTAGTGAGCATGGTGGAACACATTTGCATAGTAATTCACAATGGTACATAAGTGCACTTCTATTCAAGCATTTGTATGTAATACAAAGAATTTGGAATTCAATTCTCTCTTTGAGTGGTAATCAACGTAGCTTCTTTAAAATAGGAGAGCATGTTTAGAAGCTTTGCCAGTGTAATTAATCGAGCAGCTTTAATTTGAAGTTTCTGAGGCTTAGCAAGAGTAGCATTAGGAGTGTCAACTGGAAGTGAGTTACAGTAATCAAGATGGCTCATAATGAGTGTATATACAAATATTTACGTATATTTTCATTAAGAAATTTCCTGATTTTACCAATATTTCTCAGCTGGTAATAGACGTTCTGACAGATATTTATAATATTCGATTTCGTTGAAAAATCCGAGTCAAAATAAAAAGTTTATAGAATCAACCAAGATGATGGATTCACCCATGATAGCTTTCGCCTGAAATTTTAACATTCTCATCTTAGAGAAACTCGTTTGTTTTCCTCATTAACTTAGTGTGAGTGCCAGTGTATATGTGTGTGAATAAGTGTATATATTATATATATATATATATGTGTGTGTGTGT
>JAWQUT010000041.1:2770156-2784246 GCA_033807755.1 Ellobium chinense
TCCTCCTCCACTATTTCTTCGAATGACAACACGAAGCGAAATTTAAACTATGACAGATCCACTGCTGTTGCTGTAAAAAAATATAACAAAACTGTATGAAAAGATTAACGCAACACAAAGAGTCCCAATTCTGCTCGGTCTATTATGTAAAATCAGTCATAATTTCTTTTATATTCTGGGCCAAATTTTACCCGACACTGCACAAGCTGCACTTAATGACGAGTCGCCACTGGTCTACACTTCTACACATAGTAGAAGCAAACTGCATGCAAAACTATCATCAGACTATGCTTTACCGAACATGCAAGACACAAAAACCTAGCAGGCTCTCAAAAAGCACATGTCTGATCTGACGTTATGTGTATGACTGACCCAATAGGCTAGCTATGTTGCGGTCCTGGCCGTCAAAGGGACAGTTCCATTGTTTTCTATGTGTGGTTTAAGACTGCCTCTTAGTTCTCCAGTTGCAGTGTTAGACTTCATGCAATGTTTGCTTCGTTCTTTACAGGGTGTATTTTGGAGGCCATTAACCACTAGACTACACTAGACTACACTAGACTACACTAGACTACACTAGACTACATTACACTACACTACACTACACTACACTACACTACACTACACTACACACACACACACACACACACACACAAACATAAACACAACACACCCACCAGTTAAGTACTCCCCAAATAATATGGAATATAATATTATTTATACCGATCGTTTGACCACAAGTAGCGGCGTCTTAGCGAAAGTCAGCCAACTGTGAAAGTATTGAACGAGGCCGAGGGGACGCGACTTTTTATAGTTAGCGATATGTATCATTGTGTCCTTGGCAAATGGTTAGGTAGAGATTAACAAAATACAGTGTCTGGTGTGGAGTAGTTTTGAGTGAGACAATTTCCCTCCTTCCCCCAATAAAATATTTCTTTGTCAGTGCAGGCACGTGAAGAGAAGGAAAGCAGAAGATAATTAATGTGTTTCCTCAGCTGTGGGACCTCAAATCGGTAGAATCTGAGATCAATATAAATACATTCACAGGTATGTAACCGTACAGAGGCATATAGTACAATCTATTATACTCATGTGATAACACATATTTCATGCATTCAACGATGCACATCTGGTACCGTATTCCAAACGCACCTGACAGTTGTCTACGGACATAGAAAGTACAACAATTTCCCAGCAACACATTAATAATAATAATATGACCTCCTACAGACTCTGGAACAGTCTCCTTTGAATCCAATGATGATGCAGCCTCTTACATAGATAGGTTTCAGAAAATTGCATTACAGATACACATGTTACAATCCGTTATGCATATTATATCTGTTGGTCTCCTACATATAATATAATATCACACAGATTCAATTCTTTCAATGTTACATAATAAATTATAGTCTCATCCTAGCATTTTACGTTGGTTCTTTTTATGCCATCGGTTCATTTCTGTAGGCCTATCGTTATCGCTCGATCATACACGCATACTGGCTTGCTATATTCTCTGTGGAGGTCTTCTGTTAGCATAAACTACATGTTCAGATAAATTATTCAGTTGCTTGGAGTATTTGCGTGGTTTCTGATCAAGTTTTCTAGTTCATTGATCGCCCTGGCGTCGAAAGTTGTCTTGCTCATCGGTATGGTGTTTTGTGATGTCACACTAAATGACTACGAGGTAGAGTGCAGAGCCATTCTTATCTCTGTCCCACGGCTAGCAGTTTCTTTGACCTGGACTCTGTGTTGCTGTTACTTCATCTTCATAATACTTTACTTTGTACTTCACTTTTAGTTCGGTCTTAGCTCGTATGTGTTGTAAGATGTAGTCACAATTAATTTGGTCTTGGGTGCTTTATGGTTTAAAACGTTGCAATCGCATGTCGATATTATTATGTGTGAAGCAGAATTTATAAACTATGTAGTGTTTGGCACTGATATGTGGTACGTTTCTTTCGGTTCTGTCGTGCGCCAAGTTCACAGACTACTGAAAGATGGATTATCTTGTTTTATTTGGACAGTGAAGGAGTTGTGTACACATTAAAGACAGAAATAACTTTTTCATATGTCGTGTGATATTTTAACAGACTTTAAATCAAACATAGAAACGTTATTATCACTAGTTGATAAGGCAGTTAAAGCAAGAGGAGGCCCACTCGCACTAAACTTAAGAGAACTTACGAGTCTAAACTTAAGAGTCTAAATTTAAGAGAAAAGTTGGATGATATATTGTGGTAGAGAAGTTTACAATAGGTTATTATTGATGTAAGTGTAAGCCTGTTGTCTTGTGTAGATTTCTCAAGATTAAGCTAGTTGTTGCAGACTTGCTCATAGTCATCTAGGACATGTGACGCTTGAGGCTGTTTGTGCTAGATAGATAGGGTAGCGATGAAAGAGGAGGTCGTCGGAATATCTGTGGTTTTCACTAATTTATAGCTTAATTTCTAGATGAAATGGTGTATTTCAGAACCACCTTCATCTGTGAAACAATATAGCGAATGAATACACCTGACTCTACGCCATGGATCTAATTTGAGCCCGACACAAGTCATGCCTGCTGTGTTACTGTAAACTCTAGGTAAAGGTCACGAGTTCGTTCTGTAGACTTTTTCAGTGTCTCATGCGAATCAGCCAGCATGAGCCTGACACAGAGAGCCAAAAAGAAACTGGTGGGTTCGTTCTCCAAGAGGAAGAAGCTGAAAATTTGCAAGGAAAGTGAGGATAAACCACCCCCTCTTCCCCGCTCTCGACCTCCAATTCCAACTTTCATTACCACGCCCTTACCCGTGGGCGAAACCCTGGGGTGCTTGCATTCATCAGTCTCATTGCCCGCCCAGCTAGATCAGTCGGAAGAAGTAGACCTCGTGCAGTATTCGTCTACGTCGGTGCTGACATCTGAAATTGCTCCCTTCACGTTTAGTTGTGATTCCGCACTCAGTTCTCAAGGTGGGAACTGTCATGCACCTATTCCTGCCTCTGAGTCACCGCTGCCGGGATCCGTTTACCCGAGGTGCAGCAGTATCGAGGAAGAAGCTAGCATTTTCCATGTATACAACTCTGGGGCAGCATGTTTTTCTTCTGCTGCACATCTGTCATACCCTGTTAGGCATACCCGTGCCGACACCAGAGTTTATCTAGCAGGTTTATCACAGCCTGTAGGACTTTTACTGCCTCCACGGTCAACAGGCGCAGAAGTCTGTGACAAAACTTGTGCATCCTCTTCTTGCAGGTCACAAGACCAAAAGCTATCGCAGTTTTCTGAAGTTTTCAATCCACGGAGTTCCCCGGCACTAGATGGAATCTCTGGATTAGATGGGGATCAGCTAGTCACATCTCTTTTCTCAGACATTATTGCCGATAACGCAAACACGAGCAGCAATGAGGAAGAAGAGGTTACGACTGGAGAAGGCAGTCATTTCAGGAAAGAAGGCAGTCACCTTCGGAACGAGGACAGAATTCTCACGCAAGATATCGGAATATTTGAGGAAGTCTTCCAGTCCGTTCATGATGAAGTTTCTTTTACTTCATCTCATCGGAGGGAATCGGAAGTCGACTCCGATAGTACCTTGGATTTTACCTTGTCCAGTGATGACTTTGGGAGCAGTGACTGTGAGCAAGGAATTAGACATGGGAAGAGAGCAGCTGATAGTCCCAACGATGCCACGCCACACTCACATTGTAATAATAAGAGGAAGAGGGCAAAAGATTCCCTAGCCTATCATTTACCTCAAATACCAAGAATGGATAGCTCAGTATTAAAGAAAATCCAGTTCTTCGAAAGTTACTGTGATACAAACAAAGAGACTAATGCCAACAAGAATGGGAGTTTGGCCACAAAAGTTAACGCTGGAAATAAGCATTCATCCTCCGACAACAGAGACGCAAAGCCAAGCCGTGAACACAATCAAGCCATAAGTTTGGCCTTTTGGACTCAGTCAGCAGCTCATTCTGGTGCCGGCGCGACAAATTCGAGCAAAGAACAGACATTGTTCAAGCCCAGCCCCATGTTACGGGTGTTTCCTAATGCTGGTGTGCCTAGTCCTAGACTAAATTTTAGTCGTTTTAAGAGGTCTGGTTCTATCCCTGAAGCTGTAGCTGTATGCGGATGTGAAAACAGCTGTGAAGGGGACTGTAGAGCCAATCATATACAGGAAGCAGATAGTAGACTTCATCGTGGGGAAGTGACACGGAATGAGGGCAAAGTTGTAAGCAGGCCGAAGGATAGTTCTCACTTTCAGGTAATGCTTGAAACATTTTCTGTATCGCTTTGGTGCTTTCTTTCTGTGTATCATTATCGAAAAGAGGATATGGGAAGAAAAAAATAATTGAAATAATGTGATCGTTTCATGATTCAATATGTTCTGTCAGATGTCGTCCTTTTTGTGTGTACATACTATTCAAACTATTCGCTGACTGTAGTTAACTCAGTCAAGGAGCTAACTAATAAGGGAAACTCGCATATATAAAGATCACAAATTTGCAGTTTTAGGTACTAGAGCATAATTTTTACAGCATCGATTGCTGACGCTCCTGTGGCCATTTTCTTAATAAGAGAACACTAGACAACGTCAGAGTGATCACTGTGACTTCAGTTTCAATATGACTAACGTACTTCACAGAAACACTACACATGGGCTTGTTCAAGTTTAGTTAAAGTCATAAACCTCGTTCTGAGTATGGACAGCGCTAGTTTTGGGAATGGCGTCTGCCGTAGTACACAGTGATGTTACACTGACAGAAATGACGTCAATGGGGCTAAAATGCCGCATACTACCGTCGAAGAAAACATCGTTTCAGAATACAACTCCCAATTCATTGTCTGTTTAGATGGGAAGGAGGAAAATAGTACTGGGTTTATGGAAAGAAAACAAAGATTATATCTGACCGTATTGCCTTACTTCATATTCATTTCATGTTGTTCTTGTATTTACTGGACTATCTTATTAAAACATAAATCCTACAGTTTTCTAATAAACCCAGAAAGAAGGCGAAGCCAGATGTAAATAGAATTAACAGTTCTCACCGTAACCTACACCATTGACGCTCTCTTGGCCCTGAAGTTAGAACAAGCCATATCGAGAGGAAAAATAATTTCAGTTCAATCGTCTAGACTAGGTCTGGACGAGTGCATCACAAAATATTCGCTAATTACCACATCAAAACAGCAAATTTTGCCCTTTGTTAAGATAGATGTCTCTGCATGTCGGCGAGATGACCTTGAATCGGGTCTGTGTTGGTTGACCATCTGGTAAATGAGTTCTGCAACAGTAATCCGTAAGATCAATACCTGTTTACTGCAAATCTCACCTTCCACAAGCGTTTCCCCACTGCAGACATTTCCTCCGAACACGTTTGGGATGGAGGAACATGACAAACTGCATGAGCGAAGAGTGAACTTTTCTTGAGTAATTTTTACCCACTCACTCAATCTGCAGTTCATGGCAGGGTTTGTTACGGGTGAGTGTCCCTGCGCGAGCTGAGATTTTTTTTTCAAAAAGTAACACAACAGTTTGGCTTCGGTGGAATAGGCCCATGTAGCAATAGCTTTTCATGGCATACATCAACTTCGGGGTTTAACATTCGCATTACTAAACGAGATATTAATGTTCCGTAAACTTTACTTGAAGATTTCTGAAAAAAAAAATTGATCAGACGCTATGTGGGTTATGGGAAAAAATATCTCAACGATAAGGATAAGTTCAATTAGAAATTTCCTTATTAGTTGTTAGTAAAATATTCTTGAAAATAAAATATGTCGTGCTTTTCAAATTATAATAAATTTACAGTCATAATACAAATAATTTTCGTGTTCAAATCAAGACTTTGTGAATTGTGCATATTCAGATTTTCTTGTAGCTTTACTATGGCCTGAGCGTGTTAAAACACTAGTGAACACGACAAGCACCGTTTTTGAAAGCATTTATTTATGACGTCACAACCATTCCTTGTTAATGCGTAGACTTGTCATTGGTGTCTCTGCACTTTTTCTTCATACTGATAAAATACATCATGGCAACGGCTCACTTTGCATTTGTGTAACTATTTTTATAATGGGACAAGGCAACGTCACTGTCTTGTATCACACGATTTGAGTCCCGCACAGGAGTCCGGCTAGGGCTTGGTATTTCAAGGGAGACTTTTCGTCGCTGGGTAGATGGCGGAAAACAACCACTCATGGGAAAAGAAAAACGAAAGAAAAGTTTAATGAAAGTTAATAAAACCTTAAAAACGTAAAAAATAAGTTCATGTAGACTATACGTAGACGTCTATTAGCCCTGTTTTCACCGCCTTGTTTGTGTATTTGTTTGGTTGCTTGTTAGCCCTCTTTTTTTTTCACGTTACATTTGATGACTTAAATACGGTATCTCCAACTGAATGGATCACGACACGCCCCTGGTCGATTTTTCATCGCCTGAGGTAAAATGTTTATACTGTAAGTCTCCTTATTGATAAAAATAACCGTAAACAACCCAACTCCAGTAGATTAAAGAGGGGATTTTAAATATCTGTTCAATTCCGGTTAAATGAAAACATTACCCTAACGTCCATAACAAGCCTCCACACTTTCAGAGAAAAAAAGTTTTCGTGAAGTCGGTGAATAGCTTGCGCAAAGCAAAACTTACGGACTACAGCAGAAATGCAACTTAACATCTCACCTTAAGGACGATAAAAGTCCTGTGAAAAATGTGGTTAGTTTTTACCATTAAGATTGCTGTGATTAAAATGATGAAAATTGTAATTGCAGAAAATCAATAAGAAAGGAAACATGACCAATAGATATAATGAGGCAGTCAACTGTGTCTATTAAAAGCAAATAGCTACATAAATATAGGTGAGTTTTTGGTCTCTTTAATGTCAGTTCCAACGGTAAAAAAAACCCTTAGTAAGTTTTGGTACTTACACCATTTGTGCATTATCGATTGCTAACATTCACAGATTATTGTTTCGAACAAGATCACGTCTCAATATGGCGGGTGACGATCTAGCGTGACGAAGACATTATAAACGTTTTATTATATCAAACCAATAGAATATATGGTGGAAAATGCAGAGTACAGTATTTTTGACTTCCTATAAAAAACGGAGGTTTTCAGACGACAAAAAGTGTACATGTTTCTTGAAAATAAAGATGGACCATACAATGGGAAATTTTGAACAGTAGCTGCAAAACAACATAAATTTATCTCTTAAAGGCAAAGTCGCAAATATTTAGGCCGATAGAGCTGAAAGCGGTTGATATGTTATGGAAAATGCAGCGTGACCAATATGCGAAGTGGCTATCAAACGCCTTGCGAACTCCTGTACTTCAAAGAAAACATAAAAATTGATTTTATTACGAAGACAACAGTGATTGGAGAATATGAAAATGACATCGCTAAATTTGAGCTAGGAAAACTGTACATAAAAAGGAACTATGCGTGACCATTAAGTGTAGTCTACTCATAAAATTAGTTAAAGGACACACGTTGTAAATTGGTTCTCAAGGGCTGTAAACGCCGTTTCTCCTAATTTAAATACAAAGGTGATGTTATTATTTTAAACTATTTCAGTGGCTTTGATCCTACTATTTTCCACAATAATTCAGTGGTCCCTAAACCCGAGCAAAAGCCTTTTCTAACTTGAGATCCTCCGCTATTGTAATAGATAAACTGCACATTGGACATAGCCAGACAAATGACATGTATTTATAAAGGTAAGGACATAGTCACGATACTTGAGCTTACCTCGAGTCGCTGAAAACCAATGTTAGCAAAAAAACTAGTCATAGAGAAGTGTAGCAATCCTGCTATATCGAATTATTGGAAAAGACACACGATATGTGATCCTTGACTAGGTTGATGTGGCTGCGCATTATCCTTCTGTATGTACATTTTTCTAATATTCGTCAGTTCCACTTTTATTCTTAGGTTTTCATCTGAGTGCACGAGTTTGCATGGCGCGTAATAGATATTTCGCTAAGCGCCACGCTGCCTTTTCGCTTATGTTTCAGCCAGCATAACTGTTTGCAACATTGTCACTAAAGGACAAATTGAGAATATTTACTGTTACTTTTACTGTTAACGGTTTCACATTTCATGGTCTTTTTGCGATGACGTTTTCTTGCAATAAATATATTTTCACGCCTTTAGAATGATATCTTTATATCAAATAGAAAAGATGATATTTTGCTTGGCCTTTTCAGCCTTTAAATCCCTGATTTGATTCGCTATGGACGACCACAGTTACAAGGCATGTTGCGTTTGTTGATTTTACAGGGCGATCTCAGTTGATGTCCCCTCCAGATATCACAAAACGGTTTTCCCCTCTGTTATTTGATTAAACTAGGGAGACATTTTTGCGACATTCCCCTCTTTGTTCTACAGTATTATTGCATGTAGGCGAGCATAGAAGTAAGGAAGCTCAGTATTTTCCTTTCTTGGCCATAAACCTCATGTTTTTCCAAAAGAAGGATAGATTCTGCCTTATTGTTTCACAATGTCTTTTTATTGATATAAGGCCATAACTGCATTTGCATTTAAATACACCACGGCAGGTTTGTAAAATATCTTAATTTGCTAGTATGTTTTGCTTGCTTGTTTTTTTTTTTAAATTGTCATTTGTTTGTTTGTGTGTTTGTGTGTTTGTATGTTTGTTTGTTGGTTGGTTGGTTGGTAGGTTGGTTGGTTGCTTGCTTGCTTGCTTGGATGGTTGGTTGATTGATTGATGGTTGGTTGTGGTTGGTTGGTTGGTTGGTTGGTTGGTTGGTTGGTTGGTTGGTTGGTTGGTGAGTGATGATTCCGTTGGTTGGTAACCCTCTCCCCTTTCCCTTCTTCTTTCTCCTTCCCACCACATACATATACAATCATCACTTCATTAGTTTTTGAAATTGTTTTGCTTTGACGGAGGTTTACGTTCTACTGAGTGCTCTTCTCGTTACTACTTTGCGTATCCGCTTCAGTAGCAGTGATAATGCTGAAAATGTTGTGTGTCTGGCGGAAAGGCTTTCACTGTGCGGGAAGCGTGTTTTTGTTTTTTTTTTCAGGTAGGAATCAATGTTGGTCTCCCAACAGCTCATCGACCTCGAACACAAACCCGTTATCGAAAATCAAAAGGAAGGAAACAAGTTGCTTGCAGAGCTGTTGATTTGAACTGCGATTGGGTTACACTCCTGAGAGCGGGCAGAGGAGACACACTAACACGGTTCTGGATGGAAGAGGACATTATGTAGTCGAAACTTAAAACCGGGTGTCATGTTTGCCACCCTTAAGAGGACCGAGCAGCGACTGCCATTCTGCCAATGAGATTGATATGTGAAAAAAGTTACCCCTCATAATGAAACTTATGCACAAAGCAAAGCAATCCGGCTTGGGGGTGGGGGTGAGTCGAGAGGAGCTAGGTGTAGGGGGGAAGGAAGGAGGCAGTGAAGGGGAATCAATCGCAGACATAATTGTGTGCAAACTATAGGCAGAGTCGACGTTACTGGACACCATTTTTGACACCAGTGTCACACAGTACATGTATTTTGAGAATGGAAGATTATTTGAAATCCCTAGAACAGCTCACACCAATAAAACTGAAAGATTGCATGCATTCGACAAAACACATGATTGTGGACAATAGTTGAAGCATAACAGCACCAGCAAGAATAGGCGTTTGTCCTGATGTTCCAGTGAATTAGGAAACATTTGTTGAAAGTAGCTGCTTGTTGCTAGTTCGATATTTGTTGAGTGAGTGAAGGAATAATACAGGCAGTGAAATAGAGGGGAAGCCGAGCAGACGTGCTTAGTAAGATGTAGCTGAAAATGATAAACTGTACTTTTCAAAATTTACCAGTGGATGGGAAAATGGAAGCAAGAGAATGAAGAAAACCTGCAAAGATGAGACTATGGAGACCCCAGCTAGAAAATGAGGTCACCTTGGATCCCCAAGAGAGTTAAATGCCGTGGGAAAAGTAACCGGCAAAAAGTTACCTCTGAAATGATAAAGATTTAAATCTAGCTTCAATGAGTAATAAATTACACAACCACACGTTATTAGGAAAACAGTTGAAAGGAGGCCAGCGCTGTTTTGAAAACGTTCCAAGTCTTCACGTACTAGCTAGCATAAGTACATAAGTTAGTCCTGTGGACAATACGAAATGTTTTGGGCTGGCCCACAAATTTCTAATAAACGTATTGAGTGTATATATGGCAAGTTACAGTCTTCTATGGAATGTTTTGTTTTCCGAATGTTTTTGAATAGTTTGTAGCGACTACTGAGCCTGTTATAGACATAAATACAATAACGCTTCCGAATTAGTAGAATTTTAATGCATTAGGCTTTGCATTGACGACAGCTGTTCTGCACTTCTAGTCCATCGCGGTAAACAGCACTAAATTTTCAGATTCATGTTGCAAAATTCAGAAAGTATGCACAGTAATATGAGGTGGTATATATGAATGCATGGCACCTTTAACTCTGTCTAAGTTTGTATCTTGCACAAGTCTGATACTGTTTTCCTGTTAGTGGAAAAGTGTGATAATCTGTGAACACTGCGAGCACAGTAAATCCGATGGGCTGCCAAGCCAGTACCCCCACCCAGCAAGAACAGTAGAATTTGAACAGAGAGATCACAAGCAAGAGCAAGAGCAAGAGCAAGAGACAAATAATGCAGATCAACCTAGAAACCAAGGGCAGACAGAGAAGCTAAGGTCAAACAAGTAGACAAAACCAATATCCACTGGCCAAACAGGAAAAGCACTTTCCTATTAAATGGAGATTAGACCTAGGAACCACTGTGAGAACTTCAGATCAAACAGCGAAAATATATGTGACCCTCAAAAAAATCACAGGCTAGACAAGAAATTTGTTGGCAAAGAAAATACATGTCAAACATAGAAACAAAAGGTAAGATAACTCTCGAGTTAAACAAAGAGAAAAAAAATCAACTGACCGCATACGGAACTCCCCCACATACCAGGTATACAAACTACATGGAAAATACAGAACTAAGATCAGTCATTGATACTCCAGGCCAGACAGAGAGACCACGCCTTATGGTCTTAACGGTTGTTATTGTGGTTGTTATCTACACAGAAGTATCAGTATTACCTAAGATAGTTAAAGGCAAATTCAGTCACTCATGGTTTTTAACTAGACTATTTGCAATAGCACTTTTAATCAGTTTTAATCAGCGTTAAGCTATAAACTACATGCGTTCCCGACTATGACCAGAAAATGGTAATAACATTTTCTCGATCTGCCTCCTTGACTACACTTTTACAGTAGGGAAGATGGGCTCCACAACAAAATATAATGAACAGAAGGAACATTCGCCCACCGGAAACTTACAGCAGCCATATCTGTCTAACTTCATTGTCGTAACACCACCCTCAAATTAATATCATTTAAATTTAGAAGCGGAAAATCACATGTTTTTGTGTATAGGTCAACAATGCTCTTATCTGTTAACAAATGGATCCGTATGTAATGAGCTTGCTGTCAAGATTCATCTGAAGCATAGTCGTAGCCTAGCTGAGATTTAGATAGTTTTGGATTTACATTAGTCTATATCAAAATAAATATTTTACTGATGTATCTCCATTATTGTCTATGTGACGTAAGAACAAAGACTATAAAGTAACAAAGCTGAACGCTCTAGACAATCTCCTTATTAAAAAGTGTCCAGATATATCTTACTGCCCTACTCAATCATCATTTTTAGAAGTCTCAGACTAATGACATTAAAAAAAAATCTTAATATATTTTGATACTTAACTTGCAGACCAAAACATGACAACGTCACGGGCTGATTACTGAAGCCAGTGCAGTCACAAGCAATTTACGAACTATATACAATATTGTCTGCAGAGACTCTTTATGTTATCTTCGGCATCATTGAAAGGCCGACCGCTGGTCCCATACCGCCCAGTTTCTGTTGAGTTTGTCGAAAAGATAATACTAGTATCCCCACCTAAATCGTGTTGCCTTGATCCAATTCCAACTTCTCTTCTGATTCAAAGTACTGACGTACTAGCTGGTTTGATTACGTATATTATTAATACATCACATANCAGTGAAAGGACGGCGGAATGTAAAATTTTAACCTCACCCGTGAAAAGAGCGAAATGGAGGAAGCGGCACAAACTTGTCGATACATTATTAACGAAATCTTGCACCATCGGTGGGCAGATATTGACGCTAAACTTTCTCTTTCGAATTTTATGCAGATTGACAGTTCCGACCGAATTTTACATGCAGCGTTTTCGGAGTTTATTGGGCTCGAAAATAGCGTGCCACATCCACCGGTCCATTCTTACAATACAGACTAACTTGGACATCCATGTTATGAATAGGACATTAGGTGATTTGAAAAAGATTGTTACTTACTTGCAGGTTCTTGCAGTACCATTCTGATGTAGTAGCAATATAGTGAACTAACATGCACTCCTGGGCAAAGAACGGGACACTTCTGGATTTGCCAGTTGATTCGGTGGTCGATAGCTTGGCACTCCTAGAGGGCGCTAAATAAGAATACGAATACTTAATGAGGGCAAATCATGGGTCAGTTGTATGTAAAAAAAAACCATGAGAACAAGATCAGTGAAAGCACAATACGAAATTTTATTCTCATCCATAAAAAGGGCATTGATGCTTAACTTCCTATAGAAATTAACAATTCCGACCGAATTTTATGAACAGCCGCGTCAGACTCATCGTGTTCGAAAACAGTGTTCACAATAAGCAGGTTAGTTGTCTTTAAGGCAGCTTTAGGCGTGGGGATCGGAGCAACTATGGACATCTCGGGAGTGCAACGATGCTGTTTCTGTCGACGAGTAACAAGTTATAAATAAGCATAATAGGAACACAAGGGTAGGCAGGCAGGTGGGCAGGTGGAATAATGCAATTTACTTCCTTCAAAAGGCGAACTAGTCAGCAATATCGCCCAGTTTCTGTTGAGTTTGTCGAAAAGATAATACTAGTATCCCCACCTAAATCGTGTTGCCTTGATCCAATTCCAACTTCTCTTCTGATTCAAAGTACTGACGTACTAGCTGGTTTGATTACGTATATTATTAATACATCACATACCAGTGGCATTGTACCACCATGTTTTGAGGAGGCCATTGTCACCGCTTTACATAAGAAGTTTAATATTGGTCCCAGTAACTTAAAGAACCATTGTCTCCAAAATTTTTGAAAGGGTGGTCTTTTTTCTACTTAAAGAACACCTCACAAATCTGACAGAGGCTATCCAGTCAGCATGAAGAACGAATCATAGTAAAGTAACAGAATTGCTACGTATCACAAACGGTCTCCTCAACGCAGCAGATCAGGACATGATTTCTATCATTTGCATGCTTGATATCTCTGCTGCATTTGACATTCTAGACCATTCAATATTAGTGAAACAGTGCAGTTGCTAGGCCCTGTCTGGAACTGTGTTAGTTTTACATCTTACCTGACTGATCATTCTAAAATTGTTATCATAAACAGCAACTGGTCACATAAATGTGCCTTAAATTTTGGGGTACCTAGGGCTCCATTTTAGGATCGGCTTTGTGCACCTTGTATATTCCGTCACTTGCAAAGATATTTACTTAACATCAAACAAATTATATGTACTCTGATGACACACAAATCTACAAGCCTGCAATTCCTGGGCACATCGATTACCTCAAATTAGACTTACAAAGATGCATTGAACGTTTTAAGAAATTATTGCAACAAAACAAACTAAAACTGAGTGACGAAAAAACCAAAATTGTGCTCTGCTCCACTGAGGGAAAGTTGATGGTCAGTGTCTCTGACAGCCATTTCAGTTAATGGATGTGAAATCTAGGTGTGATTTTGGATGAGACGTTATCAATGGAATATCAGATTAATCAGCTAACAATACCTCTTATGCTAAACTTTGAAGAATATGTCACCTGGAAAATCTCTCTGAAAATGCTATTGAACGTATCCTCTCCACTTTTGTGTACCATCACGACTAGATTATCCTCAGTCGCCCCTGGTAGGGTTGCTAGAAGACAAGTTTACCAAACTTCAGAGATTCAGAACAATGCAGCTCGCTTAGTCCTCAGAACTACTAAGCTTAGATACCACCATAGCGCCCCCCCCCCCCC
>JAWQUT010000041.1:2784972-2837290 GCA_033807755.1 Ellobium chinense
CCCCGACCTTGAGACACCTGCTCTTTTGGTGCACATACGTACAAAAGATGTGTGTTTATGTGTTAGTGAATATGAATATTTATGTGTTTGTGTGCATTATGTGCTGTGTGTGTAAGCTTGTAAGCTTATGAAGGTGCGCATTTGTGTTTGAGTATGTGTAATTGTGGCTGTAAAGCACTCCGAGTCCTCCGGGAATAAAGCGCTATATAAATGCCTTTTATTATTATTGTTATAATTATTGATTATTAAAATAATATCTTTATGTACGCAATTTCTTTGTATTGTGGTGACCATTGATCGAATAATTATGAAACCTGAAAAGGCTATGCTGCGTTGCAGTGTTCCCTAAAATTTGAACATTCTGCATGATGATCTTTCCCAGTAAGGTAGGAATATGTAGCATACCATGTGAACTGATCTGACATGGTCCACTAACGACTGACGATACTGACTCCTTGCCCGCAGGGTACGCGAGGTGGCGAGCTCTTGTGAACCAATCAGATGCGATCAGGCGCTTCGAAATTTTACTAAAATGGCGAAATGTCTGAACGAAACAAACAGACTTTGTAAACTAAAACTGAATCTTGCGTCTTCGCTGAACAGACATTGACGCTAAAATTTCTATCGAATTTCATGCAGGTTGACCGTATCGACCGAATTTTAGGTACAACAGTCTCAAAGAATACTGCGTTCGAAAATAGCATGTAAGTTCACAGATCCAGTCTTAAAATATAGGTTAAACATTGCAGTCATGACTAACATCTAAATGCCTCCTTCTTTCTTACACCATAGTCTTTATTTATTTCTAGCCTGCTAGGTGCCATCGCACACTTTACCCAGGCCTAAATCTCTGCTTCTGTTTTGCATTGATTGCTTTCCTCAGATCCATTCGTTTCCTTGTGTATCCTCAGGTCTGTCACCACCCTCAGTGTACCGAAGAGAACAGTGATCATCCTTTCATTCTATGTCGACAGTGTGATCTTGACATCCACAAGCAGCCACAATACAGTGGACACCTTGTATTAGACGTCAACAGAAAACGTAAGATGCTCTATAAACATTTGCCTTCTCGACCTATTTCTCTTCTCCACTCTCCTGTTTTGTGACTGATCAAGATTTAAACAACCACACACTTAACTTCCCCGACTCGACACACGCATTCTTTGAATGAACATGAAGCATTTCCATCTCCAGATCAAATTTCATGAGAATGACAACGCAACTTCCCAACACAAGTACAAGCATGATCATGCACGAAAATGAATTGTGGGTGGTTTTGTTTAACGAGTCCGCCATATTGAAAATGACATCACAACGATCGCGCAGCTGTCTCTTGTTCAAGAACCTGACTTATCGGGCGTCGCCAATCAATCCTGTTTAAAATGGTGCTTTTGTACCAAAAATGACGAAATTGTGATCTGTATACAGTCGCGTTTCGTTAATTTGCACCTTTCGGTTCCCGTGTTCCTGTGATTATCGAATTTTCCGGACTATCGGTCAAGCCATTTACAATGTAGGAAAGAGGAGAAAGAAAAGCCGTTTATTCACATGATGTCTGGAAAGTTTAGAGACAATATTGAAGAGATTTTGTTTTCTGATTATGCTCTGGTTATCGAATGAATGAATGAATGAATGAATGAATGAATGAATGAATGAATGAATGAATGAATGTTTGAGTAGTTGAAAGTGACTGGACAAAGAGGAAACAGAAAATGGGATCTATTCTTTTTCGCTGGAAAAGATCAAAGTTTCAACAGGATACTTTGATTTGTTTACCCTCGCTATAAAGTAAACAAAATCAGACCACTGGACGGGTAGGAATTGCTTAGACTATTACATCAGACTTACTTACAGACTTACTACGGTAAATAGATTAGAGATGATATGGGTACATAATCAAACAGCGGTTCCTTTGATTTTCGTTCGGATTATCGAAGCGTAATACAACGTAAACATACATCGACGACTCCAGTACGGATTCGGTAGAGCGGTTTTCCGGATTATCGATGACATTTTACATAGAGTAGAAAGCTTTCTGCATTATGTGTCTTTCTGGAGTCTGGATTAACGAGACACAACTGTTTTAGCCAGTTTTCCCGACCGGTGTGACGATAGGGTGAAGCCCATGCGCTCGTAGGAGCAGAGTTCAGCAGAGACTAGCGATGGTCCTTTTTTGTTTTTTTTGAAATCTAGCACTTATATCCAACCAGCTGACATGTCTGAAATCGCCAGTGCTTATGCACATAAAAAGAAAAAGCAAGCCCGAATTTTTAAAAATGTGTCGCTTTTTCTGTATCAGTACCGTCATTCCACATTGCAGATAATATTGTAATGTATGCCAATATTTGAGTGTGTATAGTACCTTCCAGGCTATTAATCTCTCGTCGGCAAACGAAAAAGAAATACCCCGAAAATCGTTCACTTCGTCTATCAAGTCCGCATAGAACGCATATTATATTTAAGCTGCCTTGTAAGGTTTCAGGCACATTTGACCTAATCATAGAAAAAACAATAATATCAAATTAGACTGATGCTCAGTCCAGTAATTCATACCAGTTCTGCGACACACTTTATACAATGACTGTAGCGAGCAAGTGTCAATCAGTACTGGCGTGTAGTGAAGAGGCACTGAATACGAAGGCTTCTCCTTAGAAACGCCACTGACGTTGCTACTTTAATTCACAAACCAAGTCCGCTGTGCAGGAAACAGAATACTTCTTTATTGGTAACAAGGTGTAACCAGCAAATAATTCACAATGCACAGACCATAACAGCCAACTCTCTCAGCTCTCTCACTCTCGTGCCTTTTATAATAATTTCAGTAGAAATTCTGGAATAAATGACGTCATCATCATATGATGCGCCCAAACAAATATGCTAGTCTAGAAGGTACGAGCAGCAACTTCTAGACTAATTATCATCGATACATTCCGATCGCGGCCCCACTCGAACCCTCGGGAAGGCTAATACTGTGTTCACTCAAAGCATCCCACCCGAACCTTCGGGAAGGCTAATACTGCGTTGAAGGACTGCTATGTTCAAAACTGGAGAACTGAAATAGAGAACACTAGTAATAATAGACTTTATAAGAGATTAAAAAACAACTTTGGCTATGAATATTATCTATCCTCAGTAGTTAGTCAAGGGTTTAGAAAGTCAATATAAAAAATAAGACTAGGATCACACAATTTTATGATAGAAAGAGGAAAGTGGGGAATACCAAAACTTGATCTTAATAATAGACTGTGTAATCTTTGTAACGTGATAGAAGACGAGTACCACTGTATTGTAGAATGCACAAGATTTGAGCACATAAGACTGAAATATTTTCCTAAATGATTCTTAACAAAACCTAGTATGGCTAGATCCCTAAATCTTTTAAATTCAAATAATGATAAAGAACTGAAAAACATAGCAATAGGTTTCTATCACATTTTAAGAGAATATGAACAGTTTAAGTGACACAAGTGTTCGTTCCTTTTCTGGCAGAGAGGTGGGGAGGGTGTTAATTTACTGTCACATATAAGGGTCTGTTCAAATGCGATGTTGTGGAAGTTATAACTGTTATCATTAGATGGGGAGAGTGAGTGAGCGAGAGAGAGAGGGTGTGAATAAGATAATGAAAGAGAAAGTTAGTGGGAGAGTGAAACAGAGAGAAAGAGAAAGAGACAAGATATATAAATGATAAATTTAATTTAGTAGCAGTTATGTGTATATATAATTATATATATATTGTTTTTTCTTCCTTTTCATTTGTTCATTTGTATTGATGTAACATTTCATTTTATGTGGTTGGCTTATGCCTAGATAAATAAACTTGAAACTTGAAACTTGAAACTCAAAGCACTATACGGTCGAGCTGACGTTGACACTAGACAGTCTCAATACTAGCGGGCGGGACGCAATGCCGCCCTAGTTAAAGGAGAGAAAAAAACCAACTGATCCCAACAAGGTCAGCCGCTACTAACTGCAACATTCTCGAATCATGAAGGACCGGAGCCGCGGTCCAGGACCGTATAGCAAAGGAAAAAGGGGGGNGGGGGGGGGGGTACTAGCCCAAACAAACAACAAGCATCACAAATGTTACAATGACAATTACCAGAACACTACCAAAACGGACGATGAACATGGAAAGAAGAATATATTCAAGCTTTCAAACAGGGATTTTGTCAGCTTGAATTGCGGTCCCTGATTTTGTCGGACCTTTGCTTACGCATTTTGAGTAAAAAAACACTATTTTCACTCGGTACATTGAAAACAGAAACGCGGAGACATTGTTGTTAGGAGCAAAAGCGACTGATTGGCCAACTTTTTATCAGGGGGTTACTCTCGCAAACCTTTTTGGGAAAAAGTTCTATAGCGCAGTGGTTTCAGCTGATCACGCATCGGGATGTGGGCATTTCGCAATTTAAATGGTCAGAATGCCTACACTTTTATCCCAAATTTATCCCAAATTTATGAAAGACTGGTGAATTTGAACAATAACAGGAATTTCTTTACGGTCAGTAGTGCAAAGATTTTATCTCCTCTACGTCTTCCGGTCTAGGAATGATCGGTCAAATTGATTTTAAGAGGCGAGGTCATCTCAGGATAGCCCCACTTTTGTATCCATACAGTTCATTTAGATTTAATTAGCAACACCGTGAAATACTAGCATGCTCACATGGCCACTTGAACGAAGAAAAAAAAAAAAGTTCCCGTACCAGCGCGTCCGTTGCAATCTAAATGGTTGCACTTACTTCCGTCGCCGTTTTAAGAAATTTTAGCGATTCATTCCCATTCATAACGGTGGTAACGGCAGAAAATCTTGATTTTTAGCCGTCAACAACAACATATTCCTTTTGCCAGGTGTTTTACATTAGCAGCGTCTTCGACAAAGGTCCAGTATTTTATTCACGGAGTAAATGAGAGGTTGAGTCAACGAAAATTTTGATCGAGAATCTTGGCGCTAATTTGTTTCATAGATGGGTTAATTTATTTCGTACACGGAGCATGTTGTGTTTTCCACTTAGTTATAAAATGCTCATGCAAGATCAGAATCAGGCTACCGGAAAGCGAAATGATTGGCTCCTAGCGCAAGCAGAGCCCTGTCGCAATGACCTGCCTTTATTCTAAACACCGTATATACTCCGCATGATGCTAGAGAGACAGAGCGTTTCCTGGCATCGATGCTCAACTCTGCATCTATATTTTATTTCGATTCCTTTTTTGCTTTCGTGAAGTTATTACACATGCACAATGGATGTTGAAATTTTAAGCGTGCACACCAAGTAGGTGTAGCCATGCACGGAGATATCAAACAGTTTTTAAGCTGTCCTGTTAAATCTGAAAATTATCAGTTTCAGTGTTATTGAATCTAGGCATGGTTTTCGATGCTTTATTCCGGCCATCTGAATTTAATAAAGTCATCGTGTGGGTGTGCATGTATCTTGATGAGATGACAAAATCCAAACTTTGAAAAAAAATAAAATTATGAGGCAAGTAATTTTCTTATGACCTTGGAACATTTCCCTATCAGGAATACATCCAGGATGCAAACACTTAACCCAAGCGCTATATAAGTTAGTGGCTATTTATAGATTATGCAATGTGACATTGTGATGTACCTGAGTTTATGTTGGTGAAAGTGGTAAAGCTAAGGAAGTGTTGAAGACCCTTCGATTTGATCGATTTGGAAGACGTTGGTTGGAGAAGAAATCTGGGTGTTTACCTGCATGAGTTTGAACAAATCCATCAACACTTCCTTTTTTTCTAGTGCTGACGAGATCTAATTACGCAGGTGCGTCTTTCTTCAAGGAACAGAGATAGCTATCTGCTTCACAGCCTTAAAAATCCACAGTATTTCATAAATTTTCACCCCCTTGCACGTGTCCTTCGCCCAAGCGCTTCCGAGGAAATGCAGCTTGAAAATCGTGATTTTCACACCGCGCGGACCGCCATAATGGTCGTCCGGTCAGCGCGGGAATGAGCCGTGACGTCAAAACGCGAGAGGCAAGTTTGTAGTCGTTGTGCGAAGATAATTATCCATATGCAATAACTTTCTAATGCTGAAAATGATTTCAGTCGTAGTAACCATCAGGAAAAAGTAGTAACCATCAAGAAAAAAGTAGGAGCAGCAGCAGCAGCAAATATAGCTGTAAAACGCTCATCTGAAGTAGTTTACTATATCATAGCATCGGGCTGTTGTGATAGAAATGGGAAAAGAAAGAGTTGTGTGGAATAAGAGAAGCAGGATGAGGAGCTTATGAGATATGACAGTCGCAAACTCCTTTAATATTCATATTTTGTAGTGCATTGGAAGAAAAGTCACATGCAAATACAAAGATGTTGCAAATATCTTCTGGTTAGTATAAAGTACAAGTGTGAAATGGGTTATATCAGAGTACTTCATGCAGTGGCGAATCCAGAGCATCTGATGAACTCCTTCCCTTTTTTTTGTATAATTAACTGCAGTTAATACTTCCTATATTTTTTATCTTTCACTTTTCGGTAGTTCTAGCGACTTGTTCATCCTGTAACTCTGTGTATATCATTGACTTCAATAAATGTTGTGATAAAAGGTGAGGGAGGAGAGAGTGAGGAGGTAGTCTTGTATACTATGAAATATATTTATGCATATTGTTTGTCCGGTACTCAAAGAGGGATGTCCTTTCTAGTAACTCATCTAAACGACACGAATGGAGGGATGTGAGCCTGTGTAACGTGACCGCCAAACGCTTGTCATCAAGAAGATATACTAAAAAGTAAAGAGTTAAAAAGGCGCATGATCTCTATTTAAATCATTTCTTTAAGTATACATAACCAAAGTCATTTCTGATTTTCTCTTTGATCTCCATAACATTCGTCATGTTCGCTTTATTCAGGTATTCGACATTTAATGTCACTCGATTCCTCCTGATTTTATTTCCGATTTCTGTCAAGTTTCAAGACACGAAAATCAAAGTAGACTATGTAGAGTTATAGGAAATTGAAACTGAAATTCACTAGTTGCACTCCAAGAGGCATGGGTTAGTACTGTACGGGAATTCCCCCCCTTTTTTTTTTCTGGATCCGCCCCTGGTTACTGGGCGATAAAGTGTTCCTTTCTTGCACCGTAGTTACTGTCGTTGTTTGTTTACTTCATTTTGGTAACACTTGGTGATGTGTCATTGTAATTACAACAGGCTGTTAAATCTTTCTATTCTTCTCCTCTATGCACAATGTCATTAGCTTCACTGCATTTATGAGATTAAGCATGTTATTCTGACCCGTAATTTTTTTCCCTAGGTCAAGTGGTGGGGAAGTCGCCGTCCCCGACTTTAGAGTACGATGGGGAAAGTGACAGCGACAGTCAGCACACAGTCACAGACGACCAGGTGGACGGGCTCTTTGTCAAACATAACTCTAAACTCCGGTGGGTTAGATGAAAGGCTGGTGATGCTGTAGTGAGTGCTTCACTGTAGTAATACTAACATGGTCATGCCCAAAATATGACCAACTTGTCCTAGGGAACATTAAATACAACCAAAAATGATAGCTGCGCTGGTGATTGTAATGTCGCATTGCATTGATGGTGTTGTAGCCATGTCAGTGTTATGGTGTCACGGTGCTAATCATGATGATGTCGTGATGTTGGTGTTGTTCATGGTGGTATAGCTGCATCCATGATAAAGACGTCGCGATTAGGTGCTGTTAACTGAGGCACTGTACCAGCGATGATGATGTCTCTGTTGGTGCTGTTAATGGTGCTGCTCGATTCATTTAATGATGTTTTCATCACAGTATTAGTGATGATACGGTCACAGGGTATCTATGGTGATCACGATATAGTGCAGGATCTAGATATAAAATCTACGAAGACAGTTATATGGGGCAGTCTATGGGTCTTATTCTAGGTTGTTTGGTTGAGGGAGGGGGCACTTGACTGGGAGAACGGAATGCCTTTTGTAAGTACGAACTATTGTTTTCTTGCCACCCTCAGCAGATGCATTACTGTATGCATGTTCGTATTTCAGAAACAAGTCTCCCAACAGTGAACTTGAGAGGAAACTCAAGAGGAAGAAGGCCCTGAAAAAGAAAAACAGTGGCGGCTCAAAGAATGTGAGTGTAGACAACTTGACTATAATCATCAGGGTGGAAATAAAAAGTAGGAGAGTGAGGAGAAAGAGCAGGGGATGGAGACAAGAAAGTTAGCAGAGGGGTGGGGAAGAGAGAATAAGGCGGGGGACGGATAAATGAAAAAGAGAGAGAGAGAGAGAGAGAGAGAGAGAGAGAGAGAGAGAGAAAGAAATAAAGAGGAGAATGGTGCTAAGACTATGGTGCATCTTGGGAGAATAAGATAGAAAGTCGGAACTGAAGCGAGGGAACGTCATATAAAACAAAGCGTCCAATATCCGATTTTTTTTTCGATAAAGGGTTAGTTTTGTATTTTGATCAGCTTGTGAGGGTTGTATCTAAGATGTGGGTGCATGTTTCATTATCATGAGTAGCCAGTTTCGCTTAGCATATTTTTGCGCGAACATGTTTACGAATTGTTTCGTAACGTATTTTTGTTTATGTGTTCGTAAGCATACGCAGAACTGGTAGTGATCTACGCATTTTGAAAACTGCATTACGTTCGATTACGCAGAATAATAATTAGTCAACTTAGTGTCAAAGCTACTTGAGTGACTTCGCAGGCCACGATTTACACTTTGACGGTCCATATTTTAGCCCAAGGGCTAGCAAATAAGCACCCCTGATATAGAGCATGAGCTAAGACCATGGTTATGCGTGTGAGTATTTGTGTCACTCAAATCTAAGGTTATTTTTCTGTCATTGAGAATTGAGCAGTCTGCTCAAATCAATTACATCTTCATGCATTCACAGACGCGGCAAAGCAAGCCGAAACGTTTCAAACAGACAAAAACTTTCACATAATATATGGTGTTACTCTTGTGAATGGAAGTTATCAAATCGAGATGTCAGTCTTCTAATAATATTGTAGGTGAATTGTTGATTTGGTCTGTCTTCACTTTCTAACGTTTAGGTATGTATATGGATCTATCACGTAATGGGGTAAAGTGGACAGCCGTTACTTTGAGACGTTATGAAATCTGACGGATCACAGATAATAGGGGGAAGGAAGGGGCGGAGGGAACACAGCTCGAAATGTGATAAGAATTGTGTAATCTATTTGTTAAGGGGTAAATTTGGGTCAAGAGTGCACTTCCGGTTCAGAGCAATGCCTTTTGTCCATGTAATGTGGAACATCTTGTAAGTAATATTTTTTTAAAATCTCTTATTGATCGGTTACCAGCCTATGAAAGCTAGGTCAAATAGTGACTTTCAAAATTATGCACTTACCTAATACAAGCGTCACCTTTAAGTTCGTATACAACCATTTCTAGTTCAGCTAGAGACTTCAAATTATCATAGTTTCTCAAGATAATCCCCTTAATTCTATATACAACGTTCTATCCTGTCGAACAATAACACACAAACTGACGCCATTCATTACCGATCATGGTCAAAATAACGGGGCGTGACGTCAGAGATTCTTTTCGGTTGTGCAACTAGCTTTGCTTAAATATTTATATCACAAAATGGAACTAGAAAATATAAGACAATCTTTTAAAGAAAATATGCCACCGGGTGCTAGATTTTGCTTCTTTCAGGAAAAAAAACAACAACTTATGACTGATGGGGTTGGGAGGGGGAGGAGTAGCATTACCGCGATGCGAAAGGATTCTTTTAGAGGTTTACATCCTTTTGCAGGGTTTTGGTGACATTCAGATGACTGGTTGGAGGTGACCATGGTATATTCTTAGGTTGGATCAGTAGCGCCAACTCTAATGACGCCGATGAAAACAGAGTGAGGGATTATTGGTATGAGCAAAACAAAGCGGTTTTCACAGTCACTAATATCACCTCTGCTCTCAACTGGTTTCCCTCCGGTAGAAAACTGAAAGACCTATGTTTCAATTTCAAATACAATACTATGAATATATTTTTTTGAATACATCAAGTATTTAATGGTAAAAAGTTACAGCATGTCCCAACTGATGGAAGTCAATATAAAACGGGAGGAAGCGACTTCCACAAACTGTCCTGTGCTAAATATGAACGTAAAACACTTTGTAAAATGGTAGTGGATGCATTCTATAATACTCTTATACATCTGATTATATATTTTGACATTTTTTTCTTTCCAAAGACGGACTTACTGGCCACTAACATCAGGGTTATCAATGTTGAAAGTCCCTCAGTGATATCTGCATTTCATGACTTTTTAAACCGCAGTTAATGTAAAACTTTTCAACCCATTTAAAACATTAATTCTTATCAAGGTCTGGCAAAGGCTGTATACCCAAATCTTTTGTCAAATATTTTTTTTCACGAAAATGCGTTGGCAATAACCCGCGGCGGAAATTAAGGAATAATTATGATGTTTTGTTTAACCCAGTCTATCAGCTCTACGAGACTCTGACAATGTTTGCCAACTCATCTTATTTAAAGGCATCTTCTTATTACGTAAGCAATAGTAGGTTATAGTAGAAATAGATAACTTTTTTTGCAGTCAAACGTTGAGAATGATGCAGCTGTCTGCTGTGCGAATGTTATTTTGAATAAAATCAGAAGCAAAGGTTACCCTTGTTCCACATCAGAATATTCTACATCTACTGTGCGCTGTTATGGAGTTTCAAGCTTTTTGGCAGTTTAAACGCAAGGGTTCTCTTGTCACACTACTGACCAAGATAGACAATCTTTTGTCATGGTTTCTGTATTGAGTTCTTAAACGATCTTTTCGAAGACATCGGTAGTAAGTATTAGAATGCCCACCACCGCAATGCAGTATCATCACAATGCACCACCACAGTGCACCATCATCACTGTATCATCGAAGTGCACCATCATCACCACCACCAAACTTACAATGCACTATCGTAGTGTGCCGTCACCACAACCGTCAACGTCACGATGCATCACTACATTGCACCAACCTCACCACTACCAGTATTGCAAAGTACCAACGCAGTGCATCATCATCCAGCACTACCTTGGCTATGCATATCAACAACAGATGATTACCATAACCGGCATGTCAGTGGAGCATAACCACACTCACCGCACAGTGCACCATCGTCATCACAACCAGTTTTGTAGTGGAGCATCACCACCATTACCGTTCGGTAAACTGTTATCATCCCAGCCAATATACTACAGTGTGGCTTCACTACTGTCACCGAACCTTGCATCATTATCACAGCAACCACAGTGCACCGTCATTGCCTCTCTCACCAGCTCTGTAGTGAAGCATTGCTACAACCATAGTTCATCATCACTCACCACCACCAATACCAAAACCATCACACATGTGACCATCATGGAACGAAAAATAAATATTTGCTAGTTTAATTTCAGAAAATTCTTGTTACTGGAGTCTGAAAAAAGGGGATTATCTGGCTTAGAGTATATTTTGGCCTATGTTATTTCATAGTCAGGGGGATATCCCGGAGTATATTCTAGGCTAGATCAGGACAGTTATACCTGGGTAGGTTTTGGCCTCCTACATCGAGGCTACGAGAAAGGTCGTCCAGATCGAAATGCTTACAACACTATGAAATCGCGCTAAACATATGACTGGTGACAAGAAAGCAGTCTTTCGCGACCGATCTTGTTAGCCAACAGACTATCGACCTGAACGGTAGCTTGGTGGTGAATGAACTGTCCCCATTTAATGTTGTTGATTGGCTATGCTAATGTATGTTAACTATGCTGTGCCACAGTGCATATAGCATCTTCTCTTTCACCCATACAATTCAAGTCATCGCTGCAGAAAACTGAAAAACCTCAGTTTTTTTTTACCAAACCGCGATCATCGTAGATTTTGCCGGCTCCTTGTCCCTCGTTAAAAAATAGGGTTCAGAGGAATAGCACCGTCAAATTCACAACTTTTTTCCATATGCCTGCGGAGATCAAATGCAATCTAATATTATAAATCTCTCTTCCCACCATAGACTACATGTGTGCCACTCTTTCTCCCATCCCAGCCATTAAGTATCGTTTCTTCATCCCCTCACAGGATGGATTAGAGGAAGTCTTGGCTCAGCTGGCTGATCCTGAAAATCTGGGATCCTCTCCAGCCCCTCAGATGGATTGGGACAGCAGTGATTTCAGGTATGTGTAGATAAGATGAAGCAGCCTTACAACATTAGATTAATCATTAGAATAATCTCCACACCATCATCAGGGAATGAAAAATAAAATGGTATGGATAGGTAACTAGGTCAGTAGACCTCAGGAAGGCTTAACAGCACCAGAGGGCAGAGAAGAAGAAGAAATGGATTGACAGCAAAAGAGAATGGACAGGATAGGACTTCAGTAACTCCCATGTAACAGCCAGGAACAGAGAATACTGCAGAACAGTCATCAGGAAATCGTCTGTTCAATGACCCAGTACTGCGGTAAGATCTGATGATAGGTACAGGCACAGGTATAAATACAGTAGGAAGAACTCTTTCACCGGTGAATGTCTCTGTGTCCGTACTTTGTCGGAGTCTTATTAAGTGAGAAGGTCCAATATTACACTGCTGTAGCCAAATCTCTAGACCATGTATCACCTTCCTCTAGGTATTAGAGGAAACTCATTGCAGAAAGGCTGCAATTACAGTAGTAAGGCTTTAAAGCTAGTTGAAGTCAAACAGTCAATTACATCACATGAGCAAGTCTAGGCTTTTCAAATCATTTAGAATTTCTCGCTGTGGGTTGGCATGTGAGGATTCTTTTAATGTACATATATCAACCCCCATCTCTTTCCTTATTAGATCTATCCAATTTAGTCAAAACTAAATGTTTTATGGGAGGTTACACGTTGTATTCGGTATTTCCATGATGTGCTGCATTTGTAGCACAGCTTTCCTGTTTATCCTGATTAAGAAAGGTCAGAAATGGACAATAACGTCGTCGCGTGAACGATTCTGTACAGTCTGTGCAATTCTTTGATATCTTCGCAGACCTCAAGAGCGGAAAAGAGGAGTACCGTTGAAGAACTATATGCGTTGTCCATTTTTCCAATAATTGTTCTTTGATCATTGGCCAGGTCTCAGAAAGATGCTACTGGGCGCAAGGGATCATACCCTGGGGATGGTCCGACTTCTGGAGCTCAAAGACAAGATTCACAAGAGAGTGCTGTGGAAGGGTCACTAGATAGTGGTCACATCATCAATAGGGCCCCTGTACGGCGACAGTCCAGGGTAAGTGGGTTTTATGGAGAGACAAATCGAGGGGCATATTTGGTTGGACAAATTCTGAGACAGGAAAAGAGAACAGAAATCTTGGTGAAAATCTGCAAGATGAACAGGCAGACAAATTGGGCAAAAAGAGAGGGGGACACTCTACATACAGATAGACTGAGAGTAAAACTACTCAAATAAGTAGTTATAAAAGTACAAAGGGCACTCAGTAGAGCCTAGAGCCCCACCTCGGTAAAATTTAAACTCAGGAACAAAAAGATATGAGGGTCTTTTTGGAAGAGGACTGGAAAGTGGAAACTGAGGCAGTTTTTCTGTTCAGGCCCAAATGAGACATGTTAGAATTATATGACAGTAAGGACATCACATGTAGTTATATATTTTATAAACGAAAGCATTTTTGTGAGATACATTTATTTAAACTCTGATGCGCCTCGAAATTTAAGACTGTATTCCTACTAAGGCTCAATATCTCCGCATAGTCTCATATTAGATGGTAATGTTTGAGTCATCTTGGTGATACATTAGTGCCTGAAAGACGTCATAAACAATAGCCTATAGAGCCAATTCTGAAAAGGCCCTTAGTTTTTGACGTCTTATAAGTGGTTGTCAAAAAAAATTCCATCGCCATGACATATCAGACCTGACACTTGGACATGGTAATAAGAATAGTAGGTCTTCCAATTATGGTAAGTTTCTGATATATTGAGCATTTTTTTACTACGCTCTGAATCCGCGAGCTTTTGCATCAGAAACAATGGGGCAGGGATAATGAATCTGTTATCGATTGCGCAGGTTGGAGGGAAATATAATGACCATAAAAAAGTAAAACAGTTTGTTTTTCTAAAATAGTATATCTAATCAATTGCCAAGAAGATATGTCACATTACTTTTAAGGATATCTAAAAATCGCATTGCTGAATATGCATTGTCTACGGATTTCATTTAATAAAATCAACAAAACCTCTCTAGGTATAATGAGAATATAGACGAATTTGTCCCGTGCGGGCACTAGAGCGTAAAAACTCATGACGTCACGCGCCTCATTAATAAATAATATTCGTTTTCTGTTAATGACAAACGGGTAGAAGACTCTACGCAAAAATTTAAACACATCTGTTGAGCCATAGCGGAGATATTCCGAAAAAGCATCAACCGTTCATTTGCGATCGCACTATTTACTCCCGTTCCATAAATGATATTGATTGTCTGTCTGTCTGTCTGCCTGCCTGCCTGCCTGCCTGCCTGCCTGCCTGCCTGCCTGCCTGTCTGTCTGTCTTGTCTGTATGTCTGTCTGTCTGTCTGTGCGTGCGTGCGTACAAGCATATTTTCTATCTGCTACTCTCAACACGCAGGCTGGTTTAGGAACGGAACAGAATTCTCGGATGATTGAAAGTTTCGGTTTTCTCATTGATCTGATGTTTGATGGCCTCACATGGTATTAACTAACTCGAATTACAGTAAACTTTTCTTGGTCTGACTTCGATCTACTCCTTCTTCAATACCGAATCCACTCTAAACTTTAACCCGAAACCAGAATACTGGATCCTTACTTTCTGAAAGTAGCCCACTTTAGTGCCAGTGCTCTTTCGCACGTTGTGTGATGCAACCAAAAGCTCGCGAACGCATGACATGATCTGACATAGACCACTTTCTTGACCCAGTCAGATATGGTCAGGCGTTCCGAAATTTTAATTAAAAAGGCGAAATGGGAGAACGAAGAAAGAGTATAGGGCAACATAAAACTAATTTATTAGATATTGCATCTTCGTTGAGCAGACATTGACGCTAAAAAAACCGCTTCTATCCAGTTTTATGCAGACTGGCTGCTTCGATCGAATATTAGGTCTACAGCAGTTTCGGAGTTTATCGCGTTCGAAAATGTGGGTCACGTGCCTGCTTGGACATCCATTTTACCAATGGGGCATTAGGTGACAATAATAATTTTATGTGCTACATTGATATCCTTGCATAACCACTATGGTACAGTAGCAATAGAGTGAACGAATTAGTCAGGACAAATGGATGGAACACTCTATGCAAAAAAAATTAAATATATCTCTTGAAACATAGCGATATTCCGAAAGAGCGTCAACATTTTATATCCAATTTGCAGTATGTTTATACCATATTTAGTTGCATGTCTGTCTGTCTGTCCGTCCGTCCGTCCCCATTTTGTATCCTGCTATGCTCAACACGCTGTCTAATTTAGGACTGGAATAGAATCTACAGATGATTAAAACAATTTAGTTCAGTTTTTCACCTTGATATGATGCGCGATGGCCGATTTAACTAGCTCAAATCACGATAAACGGTTTTTGGTTCTGACTTAATTCTTATTAAAAAGCTCCACCCTAATTCACTCTAAGCTAGAGCACAGAATACCCGAATTTTTCGATCTTTTTTATCAGAAATTAGTCCTCACTAGTGTCTGTGATCTTTCTGATGTGTGAGATTTGAAGCAAAAAGCTCATATTTTATGGTGCAAAATCTCAGGTAACGCATGAGGTCTTCCGACATGGCCCACTGATGACACTGACCATTGGCGCGTGGCGCGGGCGAGGCGGCGAGCTCTTGCGAACTAGTCAGAAGCGATCAGGCGTTCTGAAAATTCAGCTAAAATGGCGAAATGGCGGAACGAAGACGATGAGGAGACAGCGGCACACTTTTGCAAACTAATCAGTTAAATCTTGCTCGCACCCTCCGTGAACAGACATTGACGATAACGCTCTTCTATCGAATTACATACAGACTGACCGTTGCGGACCAATCGAAGATACAACGGTTTTGGAGTTTACCGCATTCGAAAACCAATATACAGTAGTGTGCGACGTCCCCGGTCCAGTCTTAATATATCAGCAGTTATGTTATGATACATTATTAGACACATTTTGCCTGATGACGGAAGCATCATCTTTCGAAAATTTGCGGTAAAGTATTAGTACCTCTTTATTTTTATTTTATTATTACCGGTTTTTGTGTTTGAAGAACTGTTATATAATATTGTATATTGTATATAATATTGTATATACACATTGTAATTTGAATTACTTCAGGCATCCCGAAGATCCTGCAAGATTTTTATTACTGATCATTTTCTTTAACGTCTGCTTATTTGTACTTGTATGCAGTTCTCAAGACTTTTATTAAACTATACATCATAGGACATACGGTAGGACATAGGACAATCACTAAATATTTCAGTATGTTCAAAATATAACTCCAAACTAAACGAGTCCGCAGCAACAATTTTCCTATTTGGTGAAACTTAATGCCAGCGTCTGAGGTGATTTAGTCTGACCTGCACTCAAATCAATTATAAAAACAAATAAATATTGGTTGTGGTCAAAACTACTTAGAAATATAACCACTCAAACCCATTCATCAACCTACAGATTCTCCTTAGGAGTTGCGTTCTTGCACTGTTGTTGCGCAAACATATCAGCAGTCTGCGCTCTTTTTTAGTGCATGTGTGTTCACTCTGCGTTTTCACTGGCGTCTTCTCATTGTTTATACGAAATCCTAAAGTAGGTATTTTATGCTTAATATTTCATTACAGAGAAGTAATAAATATCTCATAATAGAAGATTAAGATCTCAGACCCGTTCACGGGCTTATGAAAATACCTGTAGAGTCCCACCCCTCCATTTTTTAATTGCATGCATTGTAACTCTGATACGCAAACACTTCTGCTCTCTGCACTCTGTTTTAAGGATTATGTGTGCAATTAACATTTTTAGTAATTTTTCTGTCATTGTCCAAACGATATCACAGAGTATGTAATAATTTTCATAGATCATTATGATTATTCAGACCTAATAAACATCATTGATCCTCTGGCATAGTGTTTCTAAGCTACTTATGAGTATTGTATTTTATTCCAACATTTTTCAAATGGTGCCCCTTTACTGAGTCACTTAATTAAAGTATTTAGTAATTAATGTATTTAGGACTTATATGATCATTCTGTAGTTTTACCAAGTTTTTCTCAATGTCTAGACAATATCTCAGAGCATGTAAAAAATAATTTGTATTTCATTATTAAAATATAATAAGCATTTGGAAGTTAATGATTTGGCATAGACTACTGTTGAAAAGCTACTACTGATTTTAAAAAAAATATTTTATTCAGAATTATTTTAAAGGTATCCCCCTCCCCTCAACCCTCATCAAACCCTTTTTGAGTCAGGTAACTGAAGTTTTGAAATAGTTGCTCCTGTGAAAAAGTTCCTGGCGGTATGCTTCTGTGCGGCCATACCCTTCGAATTTTTGTGGATAGCTACTTATGGCTGAGGGCAGGCAGACTAAAGATACGTTGTGATAATTTGATAGGCACCAATATTTATGAATATTTATTTTGAACTAAATTGGGCGAAGGTTGTCTATTCATCAAATTTCATGCAAACTGCATGATAACAGTTAATTCAAATCTCACCACTATACTGCGACTCGACGAAGTTTCATGCAAATTGGTAACTTTTATAGGTATCTTGGCGAAAGCACCAACCGGGGGCAGATTAAATCTAATTTCGATCTGCTAGACAGCTAGGTGATCGGATATTTTGTTTGCCTTTTCCCTCCGATATAGTCATGTTTAGCAGCCATCTCCTTTGCGAAGGCTCCATTTTAATTTATGCTCAGATAGATGAACGGACAGTCCCAGGCGGACGGATATTTTATTTACCCTTTTCTTTCCGATCTGGTCATGTTTAGTAACCATATTCGTTTCTTCTCGCTTCAGGTGACCGTCCCTGATAGTCACTTCATCCTCAAGTTTGGAGGTGGAAATGGACAGAAAGAGGACTTAGAGGTGGTTGCTGCGACACATAACACTACTCTAAGGTGAGGGCAAACTCAAGATTGCTGTCTTTGTTGCACCTTGGTCCATAATATGTCTAGAAAAGCCGATCTCACGCATAAATTTGCAAATAATATAATGATAAGCTGTTTTACTGATTCTGGAGATAATACTGATTAACAACATCATACGAATTCCCCGACGCTGTCATGATAGTAAATTACATGTATTAGGAATAATTTCTCGCATTCAGTGTTCCCAGTGTTTCACTAGTGATATCCTCAGTTCGGCTTCCAGTCTGCTTCTACTATCCACTGGTTACTGTCACCCTGATGCCTTCGCTTGCCAATTTTTGCTTTCTTCCCTACAACAGGAAGGTAATTTTTTGGAGGCGCAAGCAATGTTATGACTCTGGTGTCAGAATGTTTACAACCGATTTCATCTTGTTAGGTCAGAACTGGCTCAGCTGGCATTTTTTGGAAATTTTCTACGAACTGCAATAATCCAAAAGGCCTACGAAGATTGAGAAAGTTCGAGGCACAGATTAAATTGAATAACTTCAACTGAAATTTGTCCTGGACGAGGGCTTCTGAGTTGAGGATTGAGGTGGTCCAGGTCAAGAATGTGGTTCGCCTACGCCAAAATTGAGATAAAATGCAAAACTCCGAGTCAAAAACTGCTGTAGTTCATGTCAAAGATAGAGGTAATGCCAGTCGAAGGTTGAAATATTCTGGTCGAAGACTGAAGCGTCAGAAGTATATTGAAGTAGTGTAGACTAATGACTGAATATTTAAAATAAATGATTGGATTACTTAAAGTTCAGGGGTTAATTCCTACAAATCAGGGATTAAAACAGAGTCCAGACACTGGAAGTACTCCTTTCCTCTTCATAATTTCCAAGCAGCGAGCCAGCTAGAATGATAAGTACGTGGTGCAAATTTTTTTGCAATAATTATTATGTACTGTCAACTGCTGTTACTTAAACCCTAATTTTCGTTAACCATTCCCATTGACCAGTATTGAATATAAGCAATTAATAATAATAAATAACAACTCATGACAAGTAAAGTTTTTTTTGCCTTGTCTCCTCGTCTGACCCGCTCCCATGAAAACCCAGTTGTGGCCTTTGGCTAACTCCAGAGAACAACGGTTAAAAGGTTAGTTTATTGGCAGGCCCTATCTCCTTCCAACCCTGACTCTAAATAGTGCTGCTTAAATTTAACCTAAAATGGCCATAGAAGTGACAAATGCGTTAGATCTGCTAAGATTTTTGGGAGGGAGATAAGAAAATAACTTGAAAAATTGATCACCCTTAGGAGTAAGTCCAGCCTAGGTGATAACAATCATAATGCGCAAGGATAACCTTGTAATACCGTGACTCACAGATACAAACTTCACAAAAGACATATTGCTCTACAGATCTACCCAGTGCATCTTTGTGCTAGTTAATGCCAACACCATGATCATGATCTGGATAACTGCAGGAGAAAATATTCGGGAGCTTCTAAATAATTCAAGAATAACAAAGTGGTACGTTGGCACATTATTATTTAATGAGAACTGGAGGGAAGGTGATTATGGGCATGTGTCGTGTACGTGGGGACTTTTTAAAAGTTAGGAGTGAGGATGTCACACCATTATTTAAGGTCAAATGAGCAGAGATACTGCGTAATATATTCAGACATATTGCATGGGGAAGCATGATGGGTGCATGCTTTCTTTTGTTCAATGAAAGATGCAGTGCTTTTTCTACATCTTGAACAGGGAGGCCATAGAAGCGTCGTTAGAGAGAAGGAAAATCGATCCCAACAGAGTCAATGTTTTCATAGAAAAGTCCAAAACGCCTCTGCCCTTGTCTAGTGACACTTCTTTCCTGGCTGGCAACACGCTCGAGATCAAAGGTAATTCTTTCTCCTTGCTTCTCACACAGCCTCACCCCTCTTTGTCTTTTTCTTCCTCACATTCTCCCGAATCCTTACTACTCAGTGTCGAATGTCATGGTTCACCCACTTCCTATTCTCTGGGACGGAACTTTATGTCTGTTTACCTGATTGTTTCTAGCGATGACATTGTTCGGCGGTGTTTGGCAAGGGCGACGTCTATGAGTGTGTCTCAGACGTCTGTTTGTATGTGCCTTCGTTCAGCGGGTTGACAACATCAGGATGTATGTCTGCGAGTATGTGTTTTGGTGTAACTAATAATGCTGTTAGTTTATAAGATTGTCTTGTTCTTGTTAGACTGTACAGCTGCTTATATTATTAGTACATCTTTGATGTTTATGCCAGTTTGTCTGTGTGCATGTTGTATCATGATGTTTTGTGTGTAAGCATGTAGGCTATGTCTTTGTGTTTGCTTTCACACTGCGCTGCGCTGTGCTGTCTATGCTCTGCTTTACTGTGTTATGTTATACTATGCTATGTAGTGCTGTGCTGTGTCGTACTTACTGTGTTGTGCAGCTGTGCTATATCGTGTTGTTTTGTGCTGTGCTGCGCTGTCCTGCAGAATTTACTGTGATTTTTTTACTACGACTATTGGAAAGCTTTTACCACGAACTCAGAAGAAAGAGGCAAAAATATATTTCCTGTAAAGACAACTGGTAACACTCTGGCCCAGCAACAAAACTTTAAAACAGTACAACCAGAGTTTTCGTAAAGTGTTGAAATGCATGATTTTTAAAATAGGTTTTAAATTATGACACACCGCTCTTTACAACATCAATGAAGTTTGGAAATGGCAACATTGTGAAACACCAATAAAATGTTTTATCACCTTAAGCGTTGAATTGCATAATCCTTGACAAAAATTTTAAATCATGACATACGGTAGTTTATGAAATCTCTGAAATTTGGAAATGGAACCATTTGGACATGCCGATAAAATAGTAAATTAACCAGAGTTGTCGTGAACTATTGAAATGCGTAATCCTCAATAAAAATTCAAATCATTACATACCTTCGTTTGCGAAATCTCTGAAACTTGCAAGCTGAAACATTCTGACACACCGATAGAATGTTTTATCGCAGTCCAACCAGAGTTTCTTAAACTTACTGTGGAATGCTTAACCCGTAAAAGTATGACATTTAAACCATGACATACCGTAGTTAACGAAATTCTGAAACTTGGAAGTGGCATCATTTTAACACACCGGTAAAGAGTTGATAGCAGTTCAACCAGAATTTTCATAAATTTTGAAATAAGCGAAGTAAAAAGTTAGTCACAGCTTACTTAGAGTGGTATCATAATTTTCCAAAGGAGGCCTACTAAGTGTACAGGTCTAGATGTACCTTAAGTTTTTGATTCTACTACAAATATCCGACAATATTTCAGAATCTGTAAACTCTGAAGAATCAGTGGTCATACTGCTGAAGTATACTTGTGTTCTTCACCATACTAAAAATGAAAGTGGTTTCTGAGCTAAATTTGAATGCCTAATCTGTCCTAGCGCTCGCATCATCCGTTAAGCACGTCAACAACGCCTTTTTTGCTGCCATTTAAGACTTCAAGTCTTTCGATCACATATTCAGATTGATTAGAAACCAGTATTTCCTACCAGTTCTGAGACACAAAACACACAGCGACAACATTCAGCAGAATTCAAAACAAAACCCAAAACACACGGACGATGAAGGTGGAAATGAGCTTCGGAATAGGGATTTTGGTCCGCTGGGAATGTGCTCCATGATTACATCGGGTATTTGCATACACACATTTTGTGTCGACAAACACTCTATATTCTCTCAGTACAATGAAAACAGATGCTCGTATCCTTTGTTGTTAAGAGCAGTGGCGGAAAGATGTCCCGGCATGGCAGACTCGGCCAGCTTTATCAGGGGGAACTGCTCTCTCAAACCGCTTATAGGTTTATAATTATAATATAGCATGAAGGGGCTTATGAGATCTCATTGTCAGATTTTGTCCGAGGATACAGAATATCATTATCAAGTTTTGGGGAGGAAAGACAAAACCTATGCTGTATCAGTTTTGTTTTTGTTTAATGCTCTCTACGAGTTGACAAACATACATTTTGAACCATACCTAAGACGGATCCAACAATATTGTCAGGAAAGGGGCGTTATGCGCGCCAAGGGCCTGTTGGCAACCCAAAAGGCGGCAATATAATTATTGAGGTGGGAGCCTCTCCCAGGATATGTCCTTCGAAATATTTAAATAATAACAACTACAACAACAAAAATAACAACAACAAAGATGAGCAATATGTGGCTATTTCTAGTCGGAATTAAGTTAAAATTTATATAACATGATTGGTCTTGTTTTAAATTTTAACTCAAGAAACTACTTTACGTATTGATTTAAAGAGCTAAGTTTATGATCGTTTCATTGCTGAGACGATCCGGACCTCCTGCATTTCCCTTCATACATTTTCTCAAAGCTGTCTTAAGCTCAGTTTGATGAAGTCCTGCTTAAAAACTCATGGCTAGTTGGTGAAGTGTTTCCCTTAGCTTTCATAAGTTTTTAAAATAATTTATGCAGTTGTTTCGTCGTTGTTTCTTATTTCCCTACCCCGTGGTCTCCCGTGCCTTCCTCTGTTATAAATGTCTACCGCTTTCAAGTCAGTGGACAGTCACCTGAACGAATACAGACAAATCAGTTATTCAGCCATGTACGAACAGAAAACCACCAGGAAAACTAATCGTAGGACTTACTTTGACGTAACTCTCAGCATCCTGAAAGTGCACAAGTTTCCATACCATGACAAGGACTATCAAAACAAAACTCAAAACACCCGGACGATGAAATTCAGAGAGTGAAGTTTCCAGCAGGGTGTTACGCTGGCTCCTGTTGTACATTTTTCTGGCGGTCGTTGTATATTATTTCACGCGTTCCGCTATAGTTCTCTTGCGTTCGCCCGCCAGCATGTAAAGTATGAAGGGGCTTCACACTCTCGTGCATATTGTAACGGAAATTTCATACTGCTATCACTTGCCATACCAGTTCGACATCATGTGATCTAAAACGACGTTCCCTACTCTAAGGATGCCGCTGTATTTGACCGATTTAAGGTCAGTGGGGCAGACTGGAGGCAAATATCCTATGCCGGCTGCTTCAGTAAATATAGTACACTGCTGTCTATTGGATTAGCCAGCCTCTGCTCGCATTGTATCGCTGACCCAAATAAATCAGCCACTCATTAATTCTACGGTTGCAGGAACTCTGGCTTACTCGAAGAGCCTGTTCAACCTTGATGAAAAAGTGTCAGGATGTGTGGAAGTGCTGAGTTTTTTCCCGGTTGGGGGGNGGGGGGGGGGGGGCGGAGGGGAGAGGGAAGTGAGATTTAGTCTATAGCAGTTCAGATGTATATTCTTTTCTCTCTTAACCCATGTGGGTTATAACTGTATCGAGTCCACTAGAAATAGGATAGAAAAGAGGTAAGAGTTTGTTTTGTATCACCAAGCCAGTGTGTGTTGGCCTGGATTTCAGCTGCGGACAGTTGCTGTATTAGCCAGAGAAAGTCCCCAGCCGTGTGTTGGATCAAGCTAGCCTGTATTTCTTACCTGCTGAGTTAACAGTATTGTGTCGTTCAAGACCTTTCTGATGCTCAAAGCCTCCCATCATCAGATAGGTTTTGCACTGGTAACTTCTTTGGCTGTCATGGAAGGAGCTGTGCTGTCGCTTGCATTCTCCAGAATAATTGCACATAGTGCGTGCATAATATATATCATAACTCCGTTTAATGATTAAAGCAAGCCACCTATGTAAATGTCTTAAGAAGACACAAAAAAAAAAAGAAGAAAATTTTAGGTGTAAACCTGGGATTTATGTGAGATGGATAACAGCGGGGTCATTTCAAGGTCAAAAGGCAAATTTTTCCGATTTTCAGTTGTAGTTAGAAATCAGTCTTTATGACTCCAACTATCTGAAAAAACTATTGCATGGTATATAAATAAGCAGAAATGTGACTGCCATAGATTTTTGTTCCAGTTTATTTGCACATGTGCCTGTGGAACGCTAAAAATGTAAAATGTTGTTTTCTCAACACGACGTCACTTACCAAATAGTTTTTGGGAAAATGATGATCAGTTGCTGAAATTTTATGAAAGTCGATAGGACATGGAAGTGCTGTCTTCAAGAGAAATCATTTGCAAATCTGAATGGTTTTTTTTTCATTAATTTTGATTGATAATTTTAATCATTAAAGCTTGTTCTTTTAGCGCATGATCCTTGCAAAAGTTTAAGAGCCTGGCTTTATTATTCTACGTCCATAGTAATGTAGGTAGACGATAGTCAGCTTAAGAAAAACAAAACAAAATAAAACAATGTTGCTGTACAATATTGGTGTATAATTTTATTAACTTCATTATTGAGAATTTAAGCAGCAAGCATTTTTGTCTCTCATTTGTTATTCAGATATATTCTTCAAAGTAAAATGCGAGGAATGGCAGTTTTCCCACTTTACTGGGTCTCGCATAGCAACAATTTTCAATCCTGGCACGGCAGGTATGCATCCCAGCTTAAAAGGTAAATCTGATCGAAAAACAAAAATAAAATGGCCACATGAGAACTCTTTTCTGCATCTTAATGAGACGATCCGCAATGACGGTTATGGCTTTGAAAGTTTGAATATTTGAGTTGATTTTTTTCCGAAACGTTACAATTAGATTCTGGCATTAACAGGATTAAAATACCCGTGTCAGACTAATTTCATATCCGAGGTATCTGTGTCCAGAGCGGATTTCGTTTACTATGGGCTTCTTCAGATCTTGCGCGCCAACCTCGACACGCTCGAAGTCCGATAGCCCCCTTCGTCATCAAACGGAGGCCACCTGGCAAGGCTGGGGGGTCAAAGTGCATATTGATGCATAACAGCGGCTAGTGATCAGTTCAATATGGAGCTTGGAAAGAAAAAAAAGGGGCCTTTTAGGGGTTACACTTGTTTTAATGACCTAGATCTAGTTTATACAAAAAGTGTGCTTCTGTAGTGTATTCCCACAAATTTAATATAATCCACAGGACTTCTTCGCTCGGGATGTGGGAGGGCATATCTGTATAATCCTAACATTAGAAGCTGGAACCCATGCTCAGGCCCACCTTGTTATTAAATATGAATTTCAACATGCAGTGATTCATTATTATCCTGTCATTTCATTATTGCGGCGGACCTCAATATTAAGTACACCTTGTTAATAAGCATATATTTTCCATATGAAGAGCATACTTTAAATCGAGGTTCTATATATCATATGGCATGAAAAAAGTATATATTGTACATATCGAGGACTTACGAATAAGCGCATGTGAAATTCATACTTAATAAAGAGGTATACTTATTGATAAAGCTAATAACTTAATATCAAGGTGTCACAGTACAATACATAGAGTAAGTTGAACTTCTTGACTTCCGCTTCCTCCTCTCTCGCGTGTAGCTGATTAATAATACTAACAGACAGACATTGTAAAACATAATCCCCTTCAGAGTAAATAAGGGTTATTTTATCTCCTTGTGTTAACATACTGTGGAACCTGAATATTAAAAGTATCTATTCATTTATTACATGTACGCCAACCTTGTTATTATTAATTTCACATGCACGGATTCATTATTATTCTATCATTTCATTGATGAGGCGGAGCTCGATGTCAGGTATATCTCAATAATAAGTATCTATATAATATATATAATAATTTATATCTATAATTCTGTTGTAATATGTATGGGCATGTGCAGGTGTGTGCGCTCGCACGTGTGTGTGTGTGTATTTGTGTGTGTGTCTGTGTATGTGTACTGGTGTGTTTGTGGATGAGGTGTTCGCATGTCTGTCTGATTTTATCAACATATATATGTTGATAATTCTCTTTTTCTACAGTCTAGATTTTTCCCTAATTCATTTACACTCGTTCACTGATGTTGCGCTGCGTTGCACAGAGTAACCACTAGCTGCGCAGCCATCAACTAAAGGCCTCGTTATCGTGTTTTTGTTTTTTTGCAGCAGGACTTCTGTGAAATAAACTTTCCTCCAGATTTTTTAACTCTATAGTGTATGTGAAAGAGAGGGAAATGCAAGCCGGCAAGGGCTCTTTTGATTTGTAGCGGTAGCACCATTATCAAATACATAGACTATCTCTTTTTCATGATCTTAAATTACTGGTATTTCGTTTCGGAAAAGGGAGAAAAAAAAATAAACTCTCTCCAGATCTTGACGATGATCTTTCTACTGTCAGAGTTGCAGGTACTCTAAGCACCACGCTTGTTCCAAGGCATTAGCTGAAGGAAATTCTATTCTAGTTTACGCTTAGCACCATAATGGTCAACACCGAAGACAGCAGCACCGATCTAACCTTTCACCCACACACGAAAGTAACCGCCAGGACTCTGTTTTAGCGAGCAGCATTCTGAAGCACACTATTTTGTTCTTGCTACTGGACGAAATATATACTACTGTACGTTCTTCGATCTGAGCTTGTAAAATTAACCTGAATTTGATTTTGAATCTGAATCGTTTAGAACAACAGTAAACAGTTGCATTTTTTAAAAGCTTTCTGTATGCGTGGATACGCAATTCCTCAGACAAACCAGGCGCACACAACCGGCCTTCCCTCCACCTTACATATAGGCATGCACGCGTAAACACACACACACACACACACACACACACACACACACACACACACACACACACACAGAGTACGAGAGAGAGAGAGAGAGAGAGAGAGAGACGGGTGCCCTCCCCACAGCCGGGTGGCAACCAGGAGCTGCGAGGGGCGCATGCCATACAAGGTCGATAGTGAGGGTAGGGTAGCGAAGGAGGAAGTAGTCAGGCTGTCCACTGCATCGACGGGGCGCTTCTTTCTGATGTTTCCGTCATCAGACTCGATAAGATTGGGGCGATTGTTGCGTGTGTTTAAACCGGAAAGATTTTGATGTGCATAATCTTTGCAAGTGTTCTTGGTGGACCGTTATCGGCAGTGTCACTTTGGTCACATTAAGGAGAAAGGCCAGAGTTGAAGTGGTGGATGCCATCACCGGCGTTATGGTAGTTGTAGTCATACTACGTTGAATGATGTTTTAATTAACGCGAAATTCTGTGGCACCTTGTGCTATCTAGCAAGTTATCTGTGATGCTCATTTAGGTAAGCTTTGCATTCTGCAGTACTGCTTAGAAAGCTAGCAGCATGCCCCTCTCAAAGAACTGAAATAAAGAACTCTAATTCTTGTCATTTTGCCAGTATGTTTTACATTTTTAATCATGTAATGTTTTCTTACATTTTATAGAGCGTTGAAAGTAGACCGCTGACCAATCTGTAGTGTTAAAGATTGACAATGAGTATTTTTTTAAAAAAAATTCTTAACCAGTTTAAGTCGGAGTAAATATGGGAACAAGTGTAGAAAGCTGAATTTTTCAGCAAATATTCTAGATGTATCCCTTAATAGATATCCGATAAGTACCCTACATTCCGCGGCCGGGGTTTTGAGCTATTAACAATCCAGATTGCTGCACATATATATATCTAGGGCCCAAATGGTACGCCATACACAGTGCGCAGCGCTCTCCTTTTGTGCGCATGAATTTGGAATACTGATTAAAGGTGTGAAGATGTCAGTGTTATATTCCTTGATCTCTTTGTGAGCTTTTACGTCCCTCACTGACTTATCGAAGCGTACTGACCCAAAATACCTACGATATAATTATGTAATTGGATCAGGTATGCTCCAGTTTCATATACATTTTAAGAATTTTGATAGCGATTGAGAGTACCCAAGATTTTAAGCCGTTTTATACATTAAACAAGATAATCTTATGCACTTAGCAACAACAATTCAGTTTACACTTAATGACCTGATCCCCTATCCCCTCGCATTTAGAATCTACAGAAGTATCTTCATCAATCTAAGCCTTTAAAAGCAACTCATAGCCTAAAGCAACTCATAGCCTACTGTGAAGTAATGCATTGTACATGTGTCCATGACCAACAAAAGCATTTATATGTGTTTTGAAAAGTGATATTTGACTCACAAGTCTACTTTTAAATAGAAATGACTGTGTTCATTGATAATGCATTGATGAGTTACCTTCTTCACACATTAGTATAGCAATCAGCTTTGAGACGAAATTTGACGATTTATTTACGTTGTCTTGAAAGTGAAGCAATATCGAACATGTTTTGATAGGGATTCAATGGAAAATTAGGGCATGAGAATGCACCTGCGACTGAAAACAAAACCATTCGTCCACAACTGTGAGACACCTCGTCGATAACAGACAAGATTCCTTGTACATAGTGGTTTGTCAAAATTAGCACAGACTGTGTGATTCAGAATTACCTATGTGTGGACCGGTGGCAAGACAGGGAGTGCAGACGAGGTTGGGTATCTTCTCCACGAGAACTCCGGGAACCGATCCGATGCAGGCTGAAAAAAAGGAGCATTTCTGTATGAGGCGAAATGAAAGAGTTGACTGTCTCCACTCTACAGTGTGCTAATCTTTCAAACAATGGATGCCACCCTAAAGGACGGCTCCCTCGCTGTGGCTATCAGTTTGAAGCTTTTTTGATCTCTAGCTTCTTCCTTCGTCTCGTGTTTAGCACAGCAAGGAACGCCGCTCCAGAAGATCCCAGGCAATGGTTCTCACTTATGGGCCCACCAAACTTAAAGGATCACGTTCTAGGTTCGTTTAGCGTCATTTCTCACTGATGTAAGATTTTTAGAAGAGAATGGCTAGATTGTGGTAATACGACGAGTGAAGGCTGAAGTTAAGAAGATAACTACTTAGGATACATCGCAAACATACGTTTGATCATAGAACGGCTAACACCACTTCCTTGCTTGAAAACAAAATCTGACTCTGTGGTCAAGTGTGATTGTGAACATAATTGTGTGTTATTCCGCAGATATAGTTTAATCGGAAAGATCGTCCGTGTTGACTGGTTTCCGTCGTGTGCAGAATATTTATTTTTGTTTCCACCACAGCCTCCCATGCTCCACTTGACGCTTGGCCAGTGTCGATATTATGGCTACCGAAATACAGCGCTTGACCCAAATAAAGAAATTTCGCATAGACTCCATTGTACAGCCTAATTAACCAGTTTCTGAGACCATACGATAGCTCAAGAGTGCGATACTTTGCACACCATCATGGTAGGCTAGTTTTACCTTGTCTAGAGAGGATCACCCAGGCTTTGACAAGGATTTTCTCATTGTTGCGGAGGTTTTCGTCACAAACATGTATTTATATTTTAGCGGATCTGATAAATACTCTAATAAAAGAGAGCTTGCGCATTACCAGTGGTATCTTTGCTACCACTTTTACTGCATCGGTGCTGAATGCATATATTTTAGTCGCGCTAAACACACAGAATTGATGTAATTCTTACGATGGTAACATATCCCATCGATAATACGCAAGCTGTCAAATAATTAGCGCTGCGCACATAGATATGATATATGAAATGGTCCGTTCTCATTTACATTACGGCATCCCGAGACAGAGCCAGTCTTAAAGTGTGTCCGCTGATTTTTTTTTCTTTCCTGAAGCAGGACGAAATCCCTTTTCTTAAAAATCCATTTCTTACAAACAAGTACACGTAGATGTGGATAATGGTTACTGTTACTGTCCTGTCCCTAAAATGCACCAGTTATGATTATCTTCCTCTTCGCTTGTCCGACTGAATGTATTTGGCCGCCTGAACGTTGCGGTATCAAGTTCATAACAATTTTCGTTCATGAGTCTGATAGTACAAAACGTTTCTTTTACTTATGGATTTGTTACTGCCGATTAAATTGGCCGGGTTTATAGTTGGTTTACACAATAATATTATTGGGCAAAATTTAAGAACTGATAAATTGGTGATCTATATAGGTTAGTAAAAGGAGTTTCTAGCTAGTTTAAATAACCATATGGCCTGCAAAGAATAGGAATCTAGATTCAAGATTCAAAAGTTAGTATTGCGCCATCAGCATGTAACGTACGAAACAAGTGAATTAAAATAAAAATAGGTGGTCCATAGATTAAGAGAAAGTGGCAGCACAAAATTGGTAAATCGGTGGCCGACGCAGATTTGGTAGTGTCTACACGGATTATAAACGTAGGGCATCCACAGATAACGATATGGTCTGAGGCTAGGTAATTATGCCTTCACAGATAGGGAAATAGATCGTACACTGAAATTTTGTCAGATCTATTCCGACGAGGGAATTAAATAATCTACATAGTTTAGTGATATGAATGACGTACACAGACTGATCTTAGTACATGAAATTCACTTCGGCTAAGAAAAAAGGTGGCCTTCACATAAATTAGATGTGCCACACATGTATGTACAATAGTACATATGTGGTCCAAAATGATCTCCTAATATATATAACACTGTACGCTCAGGAATGCTGAGTGCGTCCTCATCCAGACAGTAGACGCCTGGTTTCAAATTTGGCATTTTTCTGTGAAGACGTGCAGAGCTGTGAATCGGCACTTCTTGGTCTCATCAATCAATATTTCGTCTGCTGATGATGTATTCTCCACCTCACTCATGTACGTGTTTCGTGCTTTGATGGCACCGTGCATGTCAACAGGTCTCGGAGAGATGTGATACCTACGACACTAAGGCTCTGAGACGCATGGCAATCAGCAAACTAGTCTGCGCTTTAAACGCCCTAAGATTTTAGGTATCCCTCAAGAGTTGGAAGAAGCTGCTTGGAAAGTAAAATAGATGCACGTGTTATGCTCTCATGAGGCCTTTTGAATGAGGAGATCTCTCACACTGAAGACATAGTCATGGTCAAAGAGACCGAAATTCTAGTTATTGAGCGTCCTTCCTGTGTGGATAGCTGACATTTTCCTTTTGCTTGGACCTAGGACCCCAGAACTAGGACCAGGACCATGGCCCATCTAACCACGGTCAAATCGGCGCCTTGCGTTGTGGAATTTCTGCTGGACGATGTTCCTTTACGACTGGAAGGTTTGCTCATGTTGTAGTTCACGCGCTCAACTTATATTTTTTTGGTCTTCTACATATTATTTGCGTCACAATAATATCATTTTCATGGTTTCTTTGTCTCGTTAACGATTTTTGAAAATTCTCCGGACACCCCTTTGTCCACCTCCACCCCTTCCCTCACTCCAACCGCCTTCCCAGAACCAGATTAATTATAGGGGCCGTCTTTTATGTTTATTTTGACTGAAAACGCACCTTAACCATAGACAAATCATGATACAAATTTTCATCTGAGTTCGCCGGTCTTTATCAAGGTTCGGATCGATCCATAAAACAAATAACAAGGATAAGGATTCTATTTTTCATTGAATAACATTATGAAGGCACTTATTTTAGATAAATATTGTATAGTTTGTCATCTCGTATATTTTTGATTCTGGAATTCAGCTCAGTAGTACTGAATGAAAATTACTGGGCCCGGGGTTGCCGTTTGGTGCGCATTAGCCTTAGTAATCTCCCTTGATGACTTCTGTTTTTTGGCAACTATTAGAGGGGCAAATCACTCATTGTGTACAACCCAACTAATCCGCTAATATATAAAATCTCCCCTCTTTGGAGCTCTGCCAGTGTCAGGCTGCAGGAATATGTAAAATGACCTGTGATCTGAATAAAGCATCCAATTTTGAAGTTTCAGGTACAATTTGAGCCTTCTAGATAGAAAAAAAAAAGTGTGTAGGCCTATGCATTCGCACGCGGTCAAAACCAGCCAAATGAAAAATTAGGGACCAAATCAGAATTCAAGGTGAGCTTTTTCGAAAGATATTTGTGAAAAATTTTGGGCATTGGCGCCGCCCCCCTTTCCCCATTTTCTTCTCGTTAAAGGATCGGGCAAAAAAAGTACTTTAACCTCCATGGAAGAAATTTCCCGAAATCACACTGGTATATTATGTAGAATAACACAAAATGTTACACAAAAGAAGAAAAAACAATAAGTGCCAAAGACCTTTCTAAATGCAGTGTTGTGAACACTTCAGAATCTGAATCCAGGATACGAAATATCAAAATTCAGTATAAAGCATTAAAAAAAAAATTAGGTTAAGGAAATTACACTCGACAGTTCAAACAACCATTGTTGTATAGAGTTAAACATTATAGAAAAGTATATGAAGTTTTGCTAATTTAGTGAAGGGATAAGAAATACAAAGAAGCTGCCTTTCCTGGTCAATATTTTTTAGTATTTAGGCTTTCAATACGTTGTTCTTGATGCTGATAGATTATAAATATAATATATTGTTTCATTTTCAGGACATGTTACAACCAAAAGTCGGGAAAATATATGAATCTAGTACAGTTCTGGCTGTTTCCAGGAACCCGATATTCTGATTCCGAGATGATCCCAAATTTTTATAGATGGTTGGCAGATCTGTGAATGTAATGCATTCTTGTGCCGTAGTTTAGTAGACAAATCACGGGGTCACGTGAGTAGAAGACAGTGGGATGGGGGATTCCCTTGTAAAAATCTCGTCCTGGTGAAAGGAGGACATCTCAAACTCCCGTGAATGAGAAGTATGCAAAATGTGGCAGGTCCTGGACAATATTATGACTCTGTCTCTTAGATATACTTCATTTCTGCGGCGTACTTTCTCTATACCCTATTGAAGTGCCGTGCCATGCAGTGCTTGCCGTCCCCTCCCCCCCAACCACCCATTAATGGGCATAACCATGTCTCACTGAACCAGTAAGTTGTCTTATCTGTTGCTGAGGCAGAATATCTCCCATTCTGGTAACTCCTTTGTTTGAGGCATTCATTGGCTGTGTGAGGAGGTGGATACAGAGCTCTAATTTGTCGGTCTGTCATGTTCCCAAGATACTCTATTGGGTTCATGTTTGGTGAAACTACAGAAAAGTCGCAGAAAACATAAAAATGCTATTTTAGCAGAAGAATTTTTAAAGTTACAGTTTATCGCACAAAATTTCATCTTTTTAACAATGGAAGTAGAGAAGCACATTTTGCTCATGACTACTGGAGAGATGACGTGTGCAAATCTCACCTGAAAATACTTTTCACATTTCCTGGCAAGAACTTATTCGCTAAAAAAAAACAAGGTGTCGAATTTTAACATTTACGTACACTCAAATTCGATTGGTTTGCAGGTAAACAATTTCAAAAATTGCATAAAAATATATATCAAAATTTTAAGATTTTTCTAAAAAGAAAACTTTCTGAGAGTTACTGTAGATTTACCGCATAACATTTGATTATTGAGCCCTTATTTTTAACACAGTATGTAGAAAAGTGAATATTTCTACAAGGAACAGGGCTTGTGCAAAGCACACTTTATACGAAAGTCAGGTAAGCAATTACCTATACTTTCCACTTTTTCGCAGTAAGCATCAGATTTTAGAATTTGAACACAATTTGAACAAAGTGTGTCTACTTTCATTTGACAGTGAGCAAGGAAAAAAAAATCGGTTTTACGATTTGAGTTTGTCCTCTTCCTACTCCACCTGTCTCCCTGGACATCGCCGGGATACCTCGGCTTGTCCACAAAGCGCAGAATATGTGCTGACTCGCTGGATTTGTTTGCGACTTGCTACATGGGTTTGTCCGCTATACAGATTGAAACCGCTTCACGCATAGTGCCCAAAATTTGCAGGATAAATTTAAAAAAAAAAGNACAAGATAAGACCATAATGTATATTTCGTTCGCCAACTAGTGGATGGATTTTACGGGATACAGATATAGCCAAGTAAGTGATTATAAGGAGCACTAGGTCACCTTACCCCATCCTCCATGTTCATTGTGCTCCGCAGTGCAATGACCAGTGTGCTGCCCTTTAATTTTAATGTGACGCATTACAAGCAGTACATTGGGCACGCAGAGTGGTATTCTACTCACTTATGATCTGTCTAAAAGCCGTTGTAGGTTTGTTGTTCAGAGGGTGTTAACTGTGCACATCTGGAAGGTTTGACGTTGATACCAGAGTTTAGATGGTGACCAACGATAAAGAGGAAACATCGTAATCGCAATGTCGCTCATCCCATTTACCGCAAGGAAGAAGGTTTGCGAAAAGGGGGGGGGGGANGGGGGGGGAGAGATGGAGAGAAAAATGCTTACTGTTGTTATCTACAGTACACTACTCACGCACTCCTTTCGCTGCCCTGTCCAACACTACCCTTTCCCCGGGAAGCCGGATCCAGCTGAACTCACAGTTTCATCTTTCTTTTCTTTTCAGTCTAAAATAGAGGCGCATTTGAGTTGGGATAATCCCTCCAGGCAGCTCGTAGAAAATATCCATCACCTGTTTTATTAGTGAATGTCAAACAAGAAGGTAGTGTATATATACGCATTGATTAAGGTTATTCTGTTCCTCTCAGTACGAATATAATATCCCACAATGCGCAGCCAATGTGATGTATACTAAAAATGATTTTATTTTCCTGTCAATCACTGTCTTCTCTCTTCTCCAGAAAAAGATGATAAGGACGCTGATTCCAGTCAAGGGAAGCAACGTTTGAACTCCACCGCCAAATCCAGTTCGAGCAAGGGCAATAAACAGTCAGGGGTAGGTTAACTATTACTCCTATCAGGATGTTTGTAAATAATTCGTTCTTCCCCTTTAATGCGTATGCGATGACCATATGAAACAAAATATTGTTAAGGTTTGCATTCGACAAACCACGCATTCACTCTTTTATTTTCTCTCTCTCCTCTGCATTCCTTCTTTCTATCGCGACCCAACTCTTCTGACCCCTTTTTTCCTCAGACTGACTTCTCAGGTCATGAGCACATCTTTTCAACGATTCTGAGACCAACATATTGACCAACCACAGTATTAAGAGCATTCTCTACTGAATAATATTTCAACGCTTGAAGTTTTTAATGTCAAATGATGGCGGTTGTAGACAGCAGCGGTAACGGGGAGAGAGAGCAGGAAGCTGATGACAGAAGCCTTCACTGAATGGACCATTCAGTTCATTTCTCTTTCATTCTTCTCGTAGTAGTGTCCACATCTTTTCATATCTTCTAGCTAAATTTGTGCCCATGCTGATGAGAAATTCTTTAGATCATAGGTTTGCAAATGGTTTAGGCGCAGTGGTGTTAAAGTAGAACGCTGGGGCTTGGGATGTGTATTTATATATATATTTTTGTTCCCCCTTTTAGCTGGGTGGGTCTATTATTCATGTGTACTCTGCGCTTGTGTGCTTGTAATGCTTTTTTTAAATGCATTTTTTATGTTTTCTTTTCTTTTTATTTATGCAGACGCAGTAGTGTGTGTGTGTGTGTGTGTGTGTGTGTGTGTGTGTGTGTGTGTGTGTGTGTGTGTGTGTGTGTGTGTGTGTGTGTGNGCGGGCGTGCGTTTGTGCGGCGGGCGTGCGTTTGTGCGGCGAGCGTGCGCAAACAAGCAAGCAATTAGTGTCGTGAACGCTTCATAAGGGCTGGACTTTTCGCCATGCCCCTAAAGATGTTTATGTAGGAAGACATGTAATCATGCCTTCAAGAAAATCTTGTCGAAAGGAAGAGTATAAAAATCAAATGTCAGGTCTGTGTTACAGAATGCATGTTGTATGAACTAAGGCTTGGTATTATGATGTTGATAGTGCCAGTGCTAAACTTACTGGAGGCAAATAGCTGACAATTCTTCGCTGCTTCTTATTTACAGCATTCTCATAACAATCTTACATTTAAATTATATGTGCGCCTTATCCATTATTCTTTTTACATTCATCCAAGTTTACACCTGTCTCAGTACACACTCCTCTGAATATTTATGACCGTCTGACAATACATTCATGTCCCTTTCACTTTTAAAACGAACGAGGATTGAGATGTTGGGTTGTCGACTAGCTGATCGTTCCTGCATGTTGGCTAATCCATGTCTCCCTTAATAAACAGCGAAACTCTAGGCGGGATTCGGTGGGCGTGGTTCCAGTCCTGCTTGAGCCCCCGCCAATCAAACAACGTCGTGGCTCTCTTCAGCTGCCCTTCCGGGAGCATTTCTTCAACAAGGGAGGCGATTCCAAGAGTGGCGACAGCTTGAAAGTCTATGACGACAATTTTGTAAGTCCATTACGCACTGCATGCCAAGGAATGGTCTTAATTTTATTCTGCCATTTGTCCAGTCTCTCTGTGTGATTTACTTCTACTCTGTATGAAGCTCTACAGATTAGCTCAGGAATCGTCTTAACTTAGCAGTCTAGGCTAGCATTGCGGTCTAGTCTAGCTCTGTGTCTAGTCTGTCTCAATGATATTATGCGGTCTAGCCTATCCTTTCATGTCGGGCCATAGTGTAGTATTGCCCTTCTCTTCCCCCTTCTCCATTCATGTCCATGTCAGACTGACGCCAGGCACTGTCTATTGGTCTTGTGTCATACGCCTAAGCCAGGTCTTGGTACACATCGATGCATGTGCACATCAGAACTGGTCTGTACTGATAACTTTGAATACTGTTCTCGCTCTGGTGTAGTGCCACTGTTGTAGTAGTCTATCCCTTCAGCTTAATTAAGCATGCTTGGTTGCGGGTGTCTTTATTTATAATAATCAGACCCTTTATTATCGCCTTGGTATGTTTTAAGCCTATGTTGCCCTCTCCGTACTCTGCATCAAAAGATAATGCCTGTGATAAAAGCATTCCATAGCGCTGTACTCTCAAACCTTACTTTAAAAGTCCTGTATGAGAAGGATTTCAGCCTGTCATCCGCCATTGAGGTCGATGCATGATATCGGTATGATAAAAGTCAATCAAAACTGTGATAACTATGATTTCAATGCATGCAGTGTTTTCAGTTCAATCGTATATTGAAACTAGAACTTTAATTCAGGTGATGTGTTTTGAATCAGACGTTTAGAGAAAGGGTTTTTGTGTGTGTTTGTGTGTTCAGAGCTAGATGAACTTAGCTTGACCTGAATAGGGTTTTCTTTGAAAACGAGACTTTATTCAATATAGACTCGAACAAGCTTTTCTTATACAGTCAATGAGAATTCGACATTGTATTGCAAAGTGTAATCAGATAAAACTGGACATAATTTGGTGTTCTTCAGTGAGAGCTATGCATGATCGATATTAGAAGGTATTTCAATGGACGAGTTATCTCGTTGAAAATTACCAAGTGATGGTAACATCCCCCAATGAAATGAAATGAAACGCGTTTATTGCGACTTTCTCAAAAACGACTGAACAGAAATTATTCAAATTTTTATGAAATACTTTTCTCTACTTGTCTGAACTGGAACATATTTTCATGTTAAAACTTAATACGAACTAAAAATGGATCTGTCTTTATGCTTTTCAAATTTTGAATTGTGAATTGAACCTCTTTGAGCAACAATAAGAAGTTTTACAACTTGACAGCAAAGTCAGTCTCAAATGAGAGTGAAACAAGATTGTATTTCAGATTATCTTATATAAAGTCTATGGGAAATGATGGACTGTAGCACTGAAGTCGCGTGTCCCATCACGCAACGATCAGATACACAAGAAATGCTCATTCCTGATAAGTTAGTAACATTTCTGGAAGCAGCTGATACTTGAAGGATTTGTTTTGCCGTCTTAATCATAGAATGACCTCTGTTTCCGACCCGCAACGGGATTACTTCTGGAACGACGGAATCGAGACAAGACAACCACCTGTTGAAATTTATTTTTGTTTATTGTTTAATGATTCCTTATGTTTCTCATTCTCCTACTCTGTCAGAAATTCACTGTGTATGATAATTATGTCGGTCAGTTTTCTTCATAATTGTGACTCTTCGTCAGTTCGTATTAACACACAGATGATTTAATGAAAATTCCACTGTAGATTTTCACTTACTTACTATTGATATTTTTTTTCTTCCAACAGTTCTTTATCCAGGTACTCGATTAATATTTGCTAATAAACTAACATGTTCGATAAGAAGTAACATTATAAACATGAGCGCAAACTCAATCATGTACTGAGCAGAGACTAGAGAATGGAAAAACATGTTGCATAGATTCGATATTATTTTCTAGTCGTAATCTGATTTTGTTTAACTTTGTCATGAAGTTCGGCATACGCCTCGTAATGTTTCTCTCCTATGTGAACTTGACATTGGTATCAAGCTTTTAAGCACAGTCATTGCTGCGCAAAATGGTTCAATTCAGAACTTTTTTAACATGAAGAAGCGAACCTTTTCTGCTTGTAGACCAATTCTAAATAAACAGTGTGTTCCATGGATTTAGAAAGAAACACAGTGAACAGAAATTTGCAGAATGTTTGAGAAGAGAAAGTGAGGCTAAATTAACTAAATGCTTAAATAAATACATAAAATAGTACACACATAAAAAAGAAGACAGAAAAGGCATCGAAAAAAAAAAAGGCCGCCTGACTAGGTATTCGAACCTAAAACCTCCCGAATGACGCTCGAGCGCCCTACCAACTGAACTATCAGGCAAAGAGCAGAACGTGGTCATAAATTCCTGCCGTAGCCCAGACAACTGAATTCTCGATCCTTGACAATTAATAGTCCAAACAATACAAAGAAACTGAATGATTTTTTAAAATCAAAAATTAATAAAATAAATAGGTGTAATATAAGGTTGAAACGGAGTGGCGGCGTGGTCGTGTATAGACGTTTACCTGATTCTGAACTGACGGCAAGGCGATGGGTGCCGACGCAGAGGTCGCGGGTTCGATTCCCACCACATCACTTTCTTTCCTTCTTTCATTTTCTCTCTGCATTTGTCTTTTTGAGCACTTTCCACTTTATCTACTTGATTTCTAAAATAAATAAATAAAATCAATCTTATATTATAAAAATACTCGTGAAATTTTGTAGGAACCATATCTCGACTATTTGTGCACCAATCGACCCAAAATTTTGCATACCCCTTCCTTATGGTCTGAAGTTGTTTCTTTTGATAATATTTTCGCCTTCAACGGTCCGTAAGTATTATTTTGATAATTACGAAAATTTTCTTTGTTTCCTGAATACGGTCCCAGGACGGTGTTTTTTTAATGGGCCATACGTCATTGGTTTTTTGCGGTTCGCCACTGAAATGTTTACTTCCGCTCCCCGAAGTTGAAACCGAGCATTTGTATCAGATGCCGGTGTAAAGGAATAGAATTATACCCGGTATGAAGTTACCCCCCGGTAATTTGATACCGGTCTAAGATTACCGGGGGGGTAATCTGAGACCGGTATCAAGCTACCCCCCCTGGTATGATATTACCCCCCTATAAAAAGTTGTTATTTGTGTTTATATAGTTACTTATTTTATACACCTTTTCTTTGCACGCACCCACATGTGCTTAAAAGACAGGATTGACATATTTTTTTGCTTCTAAAATGGGTAGAGTCGAGGATTATATTATTGTTGGTTTGGCTGACAGTTTGTTCTAATTATATATCAGCTTTCTCTTCTCTATTTCTTCATCTAGCTGATATTCACTCCAAGCAGTCGTTTGAGTGAATATTAGCTATCTCTACCTTATTTATTTGTAAAGATAGCTGATGTTCACTCGAAGCAGTCGATAGAGTAAGCCTAAAATTTCAACGAAATTTTTGACTACTGGACTCCTTTTCGCAGTCCCTGTCACAATATGTAGATATAATAATGGGTGTGTGTAGCTGGGAGTGGGGTGATGAAGGTGACATGTGCATTTCAGTTTTGTTAAATAATCAATGTGGCCGCATTTTATGTCCGCTTTTTTTTTTTAATTTTGGGTTGTGTGTATGTGCGCTTTTGTTCAATTGTATGATGTTGCCATCTTTAAATTGATGTCTTGGGAAATGGGTGGGGTGTGGGGTGGATGAGAAGGTATAGATGTATTGTACTTTCGGCCCTTTTGATGAGGGGGGAGGGGTCCATTTTGTTTTCTAAGCCGATTTCCGTCAGGACAATTGGGGCACGATTGGCATTGCTACTTTTAATTTGGTATTACTTTATCTTTTATTTTCTTTGGAAAAAAAAATAAACAACGCTAGTGTGGACACCTTGTTGCTAAATTGTACATATTTTACTAAAATTTCTCCCACTATTCCAGCGCTTGATAACTTGCATTCAACGTAAGACACAAAAGGATTCAAACTAATAATACTGAATATGTTTAATATGAATATAACTAAAACTAAAATTTTATCGAAAATATATTGCCCACTTTTCACATCATTACATGTATACAGAAAAGATCAAAGCAAATTACTGTGGTAAATGTTTAAAAAGAATATTGAATCAAAACTAAAACGTATTATCAAAAATTCAGCTTCAATATGTTTGTATTAATAGCTTGCACACATATCAAATGAAAAGACCCAAACATATTACTGTTTGAAAGGAATATGAATCAGCAATTAAAGTACTAAAAATCCAGCCTCAATTTACTTGTATGGACACCTTGCATACATCATATGAACAGATAAAAGCATTTCACTGGAGTAAATGTTAAAAAGGAATGTGAATCAGCAACTAAACTTGTTAAAAATTGAGCCTCATTATACTTGTATTGACACCTTGCACACATATTATATGAAAAGATTCAGTCATATTACTGGTGTAAATGTTAAAAGGAATTTGAATCAGGAACAAATAGGCCTACAGCTTCAATGTACTTGCATTCACATTCTGCATACATCATCTGTGGTAAATATTTAAAGGAATATAAAACAGCAAAGATTAAAGATTAAAGCAAATTAAAAAAAAAAAAAAACAAATGACGAGAGGGAGAAAGGGGATATAGCTGAATCAAACCCGAACAACGTCATCTATAAACTCGGTAGCACTTGAATAAAAGGGTAAAAGTATGATGATGTAAAAAAAAAAAAGAAAGGGGAAAAAGGGGGGGGGGGGTCTTGTATGATGGAAACGCTACCAAAACGGATACTTTTTAGTGACTCAAAAAATTATCATATCTTGTTGCTGTTGATGTTGTTGGTGTTGCTAGTGCTGTTGCTGTCTTGAATTTGTATTCAGGCAATAAATAAATGTTATAAATAGAAAAAAGGGAGGGGGGTAATCTCATACCAGGGGGGGTAGCTTGATACCGGTATGAGACTACCCCCCCCGGTAATCTGATACCGGTATCAGATTCCCGGGGGGTAGCTTGATACCGGTATCAGATTACCGGGGGGGTAATCTGATCACGGTACACCGGGTCGAGAATATGTACGTAGCAGAGTCGATCGCCAGAGTGAAAATAATCATTGTTACAAAAAGAAGCAGACTCAATAGAATGAAAATGACTTTGGCCGTGTGAACTACCGGTGCAAATTTTACTGGTGCTTTCCAATAGAAAGATGCAAGTCCTAGACTTAGCTGTATCATCAGCTAAGAAAAGCTTCCTCCCATGCACATCGTGGGGGTTAATTTCTCCACTGATTTCATCATGTGTAAGTAACAAACCGACCATAACTGTTCCTTTATCTTTAAAATTGGTGGTCAGCGATGTTCTTGATTGTCTCCGAAATATGTAGTAAATCGATTTTCCCATATCCAAATGTCCTGTTCCATTTTGTTACACGGACGTTTATACTCATCACATCACTACTGTTGTGGTGTGTGCAGCCAAATTGGTGTTTTGAGGCCAAATTCTTCAGATATGGCGGGTTTTTAGAGAGGCTGGCGTTGAGAAAAATCGTAAATTTTTAGAGTCTCTTTTTGTTTTGTTTGTTTTTCAGCTTAACCGATATGTTTACAAACAATGACGCATGAGAGCACAATAATTACAAAGAGTGGAGCGGTGTTAATGTTGTAGATGTAGTTTGGTCGTTTGCATCGCACGATAACGCCGCAAATTTGCGGGTGCTTTGACTAGTAAATAAACAAATAAATAAATAAACAAAATTTAAAAGTGATGTGTTCCAGTTAAGACGCATTTAGAATGGCAAACACTTCATGGAAGTGTACTTAATTTCTACTGAGGCGCTTTAAAGAAAATCGCAATAAAAACCAAATGTTAATTTCTAGGATGCTTGTTCATTCCTAGTCCTAAATAAAGCGCTGAGTGGTAGAGACTCAGGATGTTGCCTATATGATTCTTCGTAGACTTGAATGTAGACTTAGATTAAGCTCAACAGCAAATGTCTTTCTCTTTTTAGACCAGTCTAACACACGGTAGACATATCATTATGATGTGATCTGCATTTATGTCGGGGTAACCGAGATTTAGAACGAGATCTAGACGTCTGTTTTGCTCGTTATAGTTATTGCTTGTGACAGCGAAACCTATCGATCGGCGGTAAACTAGCGTAGCAATCAAAATAATAATGTTGGAGAACGCAGAATACACCTTAACATTTTCAACATCAAATGTTTTACAAGTCAGTTTCTTGGTACAATTCCTGTTTCGCCTAATGAACGGCAGTATCTTGGGTCATGCGCGTCTAGTGATTGGTTTAGGGTCACAGGTAGAGAAAGGGGTAGAAAAGTCTTAAGTCTGTCCCTAGACATGATTATTATTATTATCATCATCTAAGAAATCTTTCATAGGTGCGGTCTGTTTCCTAATCCTAGCTAGCGGTAGCATCCTCATGTTATATTGCCTGGATGACCTATTTTCTCCATGCGTTTATTCTCTTAGCCTTAGCTCACAAGGGGCCAACTGTAGATGTCATATACATCCTCGCTCGCTGATTTTGGATGAGTTTTGAAATTTGAGCGGTATAAGTGAAAGAGGGTGAATTTCCCTACTGGACAAACCCACCCAGCCAGCAACAAACAAGTTTACATATTTTCTATGTGATATATAAGATCGCTTTCTGTGAATTTGCCAATTCCAAATTTTAGATTTGTTTTTAAATTTGTAAATCCTGGAAAGCCCTATTTTCGACCTTTTAGGGTTAAAAAAAAAAAGATCAAATAGGACAAACCATGAATAAAGGGAGATGTTTTCCTGATCTGTCTGAATCCTTCCATTTTAGTTGATGAAGATTTCAGAATCAACGAAAAACTATCTTTATACATTGGGATAATGGTTTCGGAGAAGCTTTTGACACGACAAACTCCGCAAGTTAAGGAGAAGTTGTTACATAAATAGTATTGATATTTTAATACGTTGGAATATTATTATTTTCATTCAGGTTCCAAACATTCAACATACATTTATGCACTCTGAACATGCATCTCAAAAATGAGTTCTAACTGTCAAACATTTTAACGGTTCTAGGGAAGTTTGTTGGATTTTGAAGTCATGCTTTTGTCATCAGTGAACTACCTCATCTATAAGAACTGTTGCTGATAGGTTCAGTCTCATTTTAATCTCATGTTCCCCCCTCAATCGTTGAATGAATTTTAGCCCGTGTGCCTTTTAGTATGCAAGATCACTAATTTAGTGCCTATCTGCGCCTTTTAACTAGGCAGTGGTCTTACAGGAGTCTTGAAATGACAGGAGAGTTCTTATTTCAGGACCGAGCCATAACTTCTTTTCTGGAATACTCTGTGAAGGCACCAACGCTCTATGGTTTATGGTCTGTAGAAATGCTGAGAGCTCAAGACAGTTGCATACTCCATCCCACCCCTTGAATATGCATGTTCGTATAGTCTTAGTCCGTAGTCATAGTCTTAGTCATTGTCATTGTTGTCACGTATATCAGTGGTGTAATATTCTGCCCCCCCCCCCTTCTTTGCCGCATGTGATGTCGTTTTTTTTCTGTTCATCACAAAATCATTTCATATTTTGCAAAGTGTCGTTAACGTAAAACCCGCCCAAGTACAGGAGAAAACAAGAGGTTTTAACTTTTAGTCTGTTGAAAAGTTAAACAAAAAGGGTGCTACTAATCTGACATGTTCACGGTGCCCGGTATGCTTCATGTTGAATTATCACTTTCCAATTTCCTTGATTCTGTTTATGATAACTGTTCCACTAGGGCTTAACTTTCTGCCTCTTGGTATCCATATTGCGGAGAGACACCCCTCGCCCCATATTAAAAAAAAACAAAAACAATGAGAAGCTGAGCATGTAAAAGTGAATGCAGAAAAAAATTCCAACCAACCGCACAGCTAATTCTTCTCAACACTTCAAAGGGTTATACATACATTTCAACAAATAAAAAACCTGCCCAAGCCCTAGATTTCTGTATCAGGACCTGAATTTAAAAAAGAAAAAAGAAAAGTTATTGTTGGCAAAGCTATCTCCGAAAACTAATTGGTTCACATCAGCTGAGCACCAGTCTTTGCATTCGTTCCTAGATTATGAATTTGTCGTATTCGTTCTTCTTTCATGAAAACATCTCAGTAGCAAACATGAGGTAAATCTCTATAACTGGCCACAGTCCGTAGTTATCGAGAAGTTTCAGTCATTGTTCCGTCCGGTCGGTCTTTTAAAAGTGAATCGACGGTCCTGATGCCAACATGTGTCCAGGGCTTTATGAAATTGTAGAGGTCCTAATACAAATCAAAGTGATCTGTCCCTGCTCATGTACATGTCCCAGCATTCGTTGGTCATTTCCGTTGACCAGGATTGGAGATAAGCATCAAAGCTAAAACAAAAATAAATTACCTTTACTGACCCAAGACAAGTAAAGTTTCTTATTTATGTCTCGAATTAGATATTAAGGTTTTCTGAAGAGCATGAAATCACTCAGTTTGAAATTGGCTTATATCTAGTGCTGATAAAATTAAACCGTTTGTCATTCAACAATGTCATGAATCAAACATGGTTCATAGAATTAAAGATCCTTGTGGAAACATCAGTTTCGGTTCTGCAGAATCATCTGCATGGACGAAATACAATGATTAGAATACGTTTTTATTTAACAAAGTTTTTCACCATTGAAAATGGTGCAGTTCTGATAGACTTGTCACTATAGACCTACCGAAGAAACCTGGGAGGAATAGGTAATAGGCATTTGAGTTTTGAGACCCTTATGAGCTGGATTTGTGCTAAAGATGTTGTGTAACTTCTGTCTGCACGAAAGTCTCCTAATACAAAACAAACGAACAAACAAACAAACAAACAAAGAAACAAACAAACAAATTAGTGTTTATTTACTCTGTTTCTCAGTACTGCATTGCCTTGGAGGTCAGTAGATATCATTGCCTTGGAGGTCAGTAGATATCATTGCCTTGGAGGTCAGTAGCTATCATTGCCTTGGGGGTCAGTAGATATCATTGCCTTGGATGTCAGTAGATATCATTGCCCTGGAGGTCAGTAGATATCATTGCCTTGGGGGTCAGTAGATATCATTGCCTCGGAGGTCAGTAGATATCATTGCCTTGGAGATCAGAAGATGTTTGCCCCGGTACATTTCAATTTCAGACTTTAGGTGATGGCCCAACGCAGCAAAGTCAGTGTATTATTGGCTTAATGCCTGCCTATCCAATACTCGTTTTCCTGCAAAATTTCACGGGTTGCTGCCACGTCCTAGCATCGGTTATTGGGTAGGTTTCATTTATCTTAAAACTTAATCATCAGACATACTTGTTGCTAAATGGGTAGGGCTCCACTAAGGATACCTAATAATTCCCATCAGTATAACTTCTTTAGTAGAATCCCCATCAGCTTGAGACCAACATGTCTTTGCCTTATATTTTCTGTTTTTACAGCATGTTTGAGTCTAGCTTTCCGGTTTCCCACTGCGGTGTAACCATAACTTATAATCACAGATCCTGCTGAAAACATGGATTTTCTTATCCAGTGTTCATTCATGTATACATATACTTGGTTTCCTCAGTTTCCTCTGTCCCTTAATTGTATCGCTTTTCGCAAGAGATACATTTAAAAAGAAACCAGGCGGTGTGTTTGTAATTGTACTGCATAAGCTCTAGATTGTAAATAGTCTGTCGATCTCTCCAGGATTTTTTGCGCATTTCCTTTGTGCTGCTCTTTCTCTTCGAGGTGTGCTGAAGTACAGAAAACTCTTTGATGGCGATTATGTCTTATTATGTACCCTGCTGTTATGCATGCCTCGCTATTAGTTTGTTTATATGAATCTCACAATATCTTGAATTCTGCATGACATCCCTCAAAATAATATTTCCCTAGTGTTACTAATGTGTACGTTAGTGTTAACGTTAAGTGGCCTGCAGTACTAAGGGAGCCAGCAAAGAATTACTTTTCCTTTGTTGGTTCCTTGAATACCTCAGCCTGGCACTTTAATGTAATAATCATGCATTAAACAAGCTTAAAACAATAGAGACAGTCTTCATATCGGCATGTTTTGGCCTCCATCGGCCTCTCTACTCCGATTTTTAGGCCACATTTATGGAATTTGTTGACAAATTGTCGGCGCTGCATTGTACGCGAGACTTCCCATTCCTTCCTGCAGCCTTTTGCTGTCCAGTCCTACTGTATTGATGCCTGCCTTCAATGGTCCACTCATTACGCTTTTCTTCCTCCTGTAAATACTAGCCTTTTTCTGCGTGCAAACGTGCTGGATCTGTTTTTTTTTTTAAAAAATATTTGTTATATGCCAATGTGACCGCTTTTTACTTTCTAAAGTATGAATTATGTAAGAGCTTCTGTCACATGATAATGAACAAATGTTTGAACTGGGTCATAAGTTACTGTTCAAAAGATGAAAATTTATGATTTTTTAAAAATGGATTTTATATCTTCATCTTTCTCTTAAATCTGTCGCTCGAAACACATAAAAGAAAGATGAAAGCAAAACTTGTTTGAGGGTTTGTTTTTGGAGTGACTTCTTTATGACCCGAATAATAAGATAAACACAATCAGATGACGATGAGTAACAGGGTCAGTGCAGGACGTTTTTGAGTTTTCTAGCCCGTTGAGTACATGATTGATTTTGTGCACTGCAGAGTAGCACGAGCGCCACACACCCAAACCAAACCCAAAAAAAAAAATGTGCTTCCGATTTCTTTTTCGCAAATATTAGATCCTCGCCAAAAAAACCACAAAAAACTTCTGCAATACTCACCTGCACATGGTAAGTACAAAAGAAAAAAGACACCCAACTGAAAACAACAACAACAAAACGCATGGTCTTGCAACATTTCTGTATCCGGTTACGTTTGTTAAGAGAACATTAACATACTCTACTTAGCGAGAAACTCTTGATCACAAGCCTGATATTCTAATTATGACTGTATGTCCATTAAATGGAAATAGGCGGATGAAGAACTGTTTTACACGATAACATTGAAATAGCATAAGTGCGTAAACATGCAAGGAGGAATATTTTCCCTGTAGTAATACTAAAATACGAATAACCAAAACTAAAGAAAAATAAATAACAAAATACTACATCGAGTTTATTTTCGTAGGCAAATACAAAAAAAAACAAAAAAAACCATCCGAGGATGAGATGAGAACGAGGAAGACGATGAAGCTTAAAAAAAAATTACAACAAGTGACTGTCCTGGCTTATTTACATCCTGGGCTGTGTTTATTTGGTTACCTCGGGGCTGCGAAATGGCGGTCCTTTTATTCTGTGCGGGGACCCGAAGATTATGAGCAACGGAAATATCCATTTCTAAGCAAGCCACGATGGCTGCGAGTGATGCGGAAGACATAAAGAATAATGTGCTGACTTACGAATGGTATTTGTTATTATAACGCAGCATGAGTCATATTTCAATCACTGGAGACAATGCAGCAGAGATGTCTCGGTCATTTTGATGACACATATGACAGCACATTTCTAACATGGGCATCATAATTGACAGTGACATAACTACACGACAACATATCGCTGCATGCTGCAAACATTTGGTGCGCATTCAGTTCGCGCTGTAATGGCTGTTGTGATCTAAATCCATTTTTGAACTAGACAGTCTATACTTGCGGCTCAGTGATCCATTTTTGATTCCCTCGCTTGACTCTGCCTACTGCCCATATTGTGACACGTCGATCAAATGTCCAGATTATACAGCGTGTGACCCAAACACGGAGCCATGTGTAGACTTCACAGTAGTAGCGTCTAATTTTTATTACGAGCACTCCCGTCACTCATTTATGAGAGTTAATGTGTTTGCTTCCACGCGTTAGCCCGCCCGCCGGGAAGTGGGCAGAGCTTAGACTTTAGATAAAAAGTTTTTTTTTTAAGTTACACAGGAGCTTGGAGCTCGGCAACAAGATTTCCGCCATCTACGGTTTCACATTTGTCAGTGAAACTTTTTATCAACGGCTTTGTGTCGGAAGGGAATGTGGCAAGAATCAACCGTCATATGCATGTTAATAAATGACGGAAAGACATACGTATAGTAAACACTACTCACAAGTCAGCGACCTGTTTTCTAAAGCTTCCGTATCAGCCGCAGCCATCTTGGTTTGCTAAGAGACTCAACCTTCGTTGCTCGGAATCTCTGAGGGACCTCCCGCATTGAGAAAGTCGCCTCTTTCTTTACACCCGCAGGCACTGAACACACACGTATAGCCCTGAAATACAGTAGTTTTCTATTACGATGACCTGCCAATAGGGTCAAGCTGTAAATATTTTAATTTTTGCGCAGACTAGCTCGATTCAATCGTTTAGCGCGAAGAGAAAACCTTTTTTTTTCTGGACCTATTCTGCCATAACACAAATATGTTCCAGTTAAGACAAATGGAGAAAGGTATATCCTGTAAGTTGGAATAACTTATGTTTAGCCTGTTCCGTTTAAATTGGGACAGACAACTGCTGCATGCCACCATCACCACTTCCACTGTCATCATCATCAACATCGCCACCACTACTATCACCATCACTGATACAACTAACTAGCTACAACTACGGCATTTTTCCTCCACCTGCTGTTAGTACTGCTACTTGTGATGTTGCTTTTACAACTATTACGGTTGCTGCTGCTGCTGCTGCTGCTGATATTGTTGCTGCTGCTACTACTACTGCTGCTGCTACTACTACTATTATTACTACTATTATTTATTACTACTACTGCTACTACTGTTTCTGCTGCCGCTACAACTACTGCGTCTGATACTGCTACTGCTGGTACAACAGCGACAACAACAACAACAACAACAACTGATGTTACTACTTATATCTGCTACATGCACTTCTGCTGTTGCTACTGTTGCTGCTGCTGCTGCTGCTGCTACTATTACCACTACCAATGCTGCTACAGCAACAACGGTTACTATAACTGCAATTTCTGCTGAAGAGATAAAATCTGTTTTCAAAATCCCTCCACCTCCAAATATTCTGCCTCACTAGATGTATTGTTCTTGTTACTGATGCATCACTTGTTTTTTGTCGTAGCAGCAGTATTATTCTTAGATAGCGATAGTGCATATAGTGTTATTAGCAGCATTAGTAGTAAAGGCAGTTGTTATTGTTGTTATTGCTGTCGCTGTTATAGGAGTAGTAGTAGTAGTAGGAGGAGCAGGAATAGCAGTTTTGGCAGTTATAGTAGTGTTTGTAGATGTGCTGAAGCTGGTGTTGTTATTGTTATTGGTTGTTATTGTGGCAGCGGTGGTAGGAGTGGTGGTTATAGTGTGTTTTGAAATTATCAGTAAATATTTATTGTAAGTAAAATTGTTGCGACTTTCATGCTTTCTAGGGGAGAATGCTAGCTTTGTAGACCCCTTCAAAGGAAAGCCACTCCAATGCGATGATGTTATTTGACCAGTTCTAATTACACTGGAGAAGGTCATGTCTATTTAATCTCGTAAATACTGACATCATTTTCCATAGATAATCATATCTGATGTAGCCGTAGTCTATAGTCCACAGGATGTTCGAGTAAGCATTCCCTGCGAGCAAATATTATCTTGAGTAGGATGGTTTAGAGAAAGAGAAAATATCGATCTCCTGTTAACATGGATGCCAAAAGTGATAAGTGCAATTACATCGCTCACTGTACTAATCTGAACATTAAAAAGAGAAAGCGATTATCCACAAAATGCAAGTATTTATGAAGTTCTATTTTTTCTTCGTTTCACAAAAAACAAAGCAATTAGCTATGGAATAACACCAGACTAATACGTCCCGAAAAGTTTCAACCATCATGACCGAGCTGTTTGAAATATACCTATTAAAAGTTGAGCAATAGGATTTCATGTCAAGTAGGAATAATATAGATCTTAAGTTTGAACCCTCTTTGCTGCCATGATTATAGTAGCATGTGCAGGCAGTAGGCAGTAAGATGTTAAGCCAACAACTGTTATTTCATATGTCGTCACAACTGAAGTATGTTCGTATTGTTTGGTGTAACTTCAATGGAAAAGTAAACTACACATGAGTGACAGAGTAATTGTTGAAATAATCTTAAGACACTGAAAGCAGCATCAGCGTGATTCCATTCACCGTGTAAACTATGACATAACAAAGCCAGTGTTTGATGCAGCTGTGTGGTGTGAGCTTCTTGTTTCCTTCTTGTTTTTTCTTTGTTTCCTTTTTTTGATCCTCTCCCTCTGAAGGCATTCCCGTGGGTATTTAAATGCCATCATTCCCTTCTTACGTTCTCCAACTAATTTTGCTCCGCAGGGCAGTTTGCGCGGCCGGATTAAGATAGGCAACCTATCAATTGATGATACCTTCTATCCTACGTCAAGTCCGCAGGGCACGTGGACGGAAGGCAAGAAAAACAAATCCCCTAAGCTATCTGTGGCCAATCTCTTCACGCCGTTAAACAAGGTAAGAATCAGTGTAAAAAAATTCATTTTCTACTCCTTCTCTTTCCTTCCCATGATCTTCTTATGATGGAGACTTGTTTTTCTGAAACTGACAGACTCTACAAGTTAAAAAAAAAGTAGGATATGGCAACTGTCCATCACGGAATTTAATTCTAAAGGTTTATCTTCGAAGAAATCCAGAACTGAAAATCACAATTATTTGAACTGAAAGCATGAACAAGCTGTGCCGATTCATTTCTGAATACAGTAATACTTACATTTTTAGCAGTCCAGTAATAATAATAATTTAAATAAGAATAACTAAAACTTACAGCTTGGACAAACCAATCATATTTATACCATATTTCCTGGCATTCTCTGAGACTTACAGCATTTCTGACTATGCCCATATCATTTCCCCATCGGGTTCTCCCGCTGTTTATTTGTATATTCTTGTATCTCACTTCTCCCTTTTGCCAGCCCTCCCATTAGGTGGGTAGCCGCAAAGAAGGTACATAAAGACAAGAATGCAGAATCCGAAATTTTAACCACATCTGTACAATGGGCGACTTGGGGGTAGCGGCACAAACTTGTTCATACATTAATAATGGAATATTGCACTCTCGATGAACAGACATTGACGTTAAACCACCTCTTTCGAATTTCATGCGGACTGACCGTTCTGATCGAATTTTATGTACCATACAGTAGTCTCTGAGTTTACCGCATTCGAAAATGGCATGCCGCACCCCCAGTCCTTTACAGTATGATGATCTTCCTACTGCTATCGGGTCAGACCTACTTTTTTATAACTTACAGTAAATCCAACCCAGCTGACTACATTCAATTGCACATGTGTAATTAACAGGATGGTAATGTGATCCAGTCACAACCTGCAGACACGTGTTTCTCCTCTTGTTTGAATACCCTCTTTAGCATCCTAGAAAAAAAATCACTAGAAAACTCTGTCTTATATCCCGCGTAAAATAGTTGAAGATGATAATTCTCAAGTAGCCCGGAGGAAGGCATATTGCACCATAAATTGTCGCCGGCGAGAGTTTATGCCGACGTCCATGGCATAAATTGTGGCCAGTCATCAGCAGACAGTTTCGCTTGGAACTCCTGACAATGTTACCCACGACGATGATTTTGATGACGACAATGATGATGATGATTGATGACTGCTACGATCAAACTATAAAGAAACTGAGGAGAATATATAATATGCGTAGATTTATGTGTGTGGCGGAAAGAGTGTGACAGACGGACTGGCCGACAGAGTATGACTGACTGACTGACTGACAGCCAGCATATGGGGTCTGTCAAGGTCTGTCGGTCAATCGAGGTCTGTCAAGTCTGTGGGTCGGGGTCTGTCAGGGTGTGTCGTTGGGGTCTGTTGAAGTCTGTCGATCGGGATCTATCAGGATCTGTTGGTCGGGGTCCGTCAGGGTCTGTCAGGGTCTGTCAGGGACTGTCGGTCAGAGTCTCTCAGTCGGGTCTATCGGAGTCTGTTGCTTGGGGAGGAGGTCATAAGTAGCTACTGTTTGACGATTTATAATTCTTACATGTGTATTAACCGGCATAAAGTCATGCTGGCAAGTGTGACGTCATGAAATGTCAGTTTAGGTTGGGGATGGAAGTGGACAGATGTGCCCATGTGCTTGTGTGAGACAGGAAGGGAACTTAGCCAATCTAGTTCCAGCCAACCATCGTGAGGTTTATTCTAACTGTTCCGGTCCTCTTTCCGGTTTCCTTCTCCGACCAAAACACTCAGTGTAAAGGTGATGTGATTCCATGCTGAGCGGCAGTTTTTACATTTTTAGCTGTCGAGATTTGCACAGTGCGTGGTTCCTTTCCGGACCCTCATCGATTAGCCCTCTCCGCCAGATGAATCCCCTCCACCATTACGTTGCTGGCTGAAACTAGAACGTAACTCCCCCTCCCTCTCCC
>JAWQUT010000041.1:2837449-2852365 GCA_033807755.1 Ellobium chinense
AGAAGGGGAATGTAAGAATAACTTAAAGAAGATTAAGTCTTTGCTCATGCAGCCTCTTATGTCCCTCCATCCCATAATAGATCGGGAGAGATGTCTGCGGTGAGTGAACGCTCGTGGAAAGCAAGATTTGTCGTTAAAAGACATTGATCGATACAGATTCATCTGGAAACTCACTTCGCAGGTAGCTGACCAACATAAGAAAAGCAAGAAAAGGTTCTATCTAGTCCTCTTTGTGAACAATCAGATAAATATGTCTTTAAAACAGAGGGTGAAAACCGCTGTTTTCCTTATCTGTGATGTTGAGCAGGCCCATACCTATCTCGTTCGCTCCCCCCTCCTTCCACTTTCATCCAGCTAGACCATCGCCTGAGGGTTCCCTTCCCCCACCTATTCCCCTCAGCTTCATCTATCAACCCTTAAGAAGACACAGAGGTCCTGGCTCTGTATATGCGAGTCATCAAATAATAATATGACTATGAGGGCTGATACAAGAATGTAGAGGCTGGGGGAAGAGAAGTGACCTTCACGCGCACCAAAGGCGCGCCGGCGACCACGAAGACGCGAACATAATCTAGTTCTGGGGCACGCTCCCACGGAATCTGTTTTTTTTTCTTTTAAAGGAAGCAAAAGGAGTAGTTTGGGGCCGGAGCTCCACAGAAAATCACTGGTGAGTCTTAATGAAGCCTGGGACAGTGTTTTATGACATCGATTGAGGAGAGATGATTTCATTGTGAAGTCAGCCTGAGAGTTTAATGTAATCTATATTAATAAATTTGTGTCAGATTTCTTGAGAACTACGTAACGTAAAAACATGCGGTTTTCACCTAAATTCGTAGAAAAATACACAAAAAGTAACTATACACATCAGTCCTCTTTATTTTTTTTACCATTTTTAAAAAAAAAGAATGTGTGTAGCAACGAAATACAATCTCCGATAGATCTTTTCAATCCGCCCGATTCGCCAACCGTCCAACTTTTTCACGGAGTCTAATGCATTCGTCTATGACGCCTTTCGGTGCGCTAGGTATTCTTTCGCCGCTGGTGCGTTGCCTGCCTGCCCATTCGTAAAATGGGGTGTTAGTCTTGTCATTAATATAAGCTCGTCCATGGTATTTTGGGGCCATTTCTCGCTCATATTAGATGACAATTTTCACCACTGTTTATTTTTTTTTTTATGTTTAAGGTGGGTATTGCAGGAAGCGGGGAAATAAACTTAAATGACATTCCACGGTCTATAAAATCAATGTAGGAGGGTCCAGCGGCGTGTTTCCCTGGGAAGTTTCCAAAAACAAGGAACCATCAGGAGCAAATTGGAGTAATTTGTAAGTGAAATGCGGCGGAAATCATGGCCTGTTGAGTTTTGAGGAAAGTTTGAGGCAAAACAAAACTATAATAAGTGAAGAAGATACCATACCTGCTAAAGTCAGCCTAAAGAGAAAAATTCAAAAAGAATATTTTCACTTGTAATGCATTCTACAATCTTCCTATGATAGCAACGAGAAACCGCAACAGGACCTAATCTTAACAGTTTATAGAAATTATCCAGCGCAAGCTCTCTCTCTCTCTCTCTCTCTCTCTCTCTCTCTCTCTCTCTCTCACACACACACACANCACACACACACACACACACACACACACACACACACACACACACACACACACACACACACATGCATACACACACACAAACACACACACCCACCCCACACACTAGTTTTGCTGTCTTCATTAAAATTATTTAAGTGGCTGTGGGATAAAGATATGTTATGCTGTGGTCATCCACAAAGTAATTAAGATCATCTGCGTTTTTTATAAGTCCGTGCTTCCCCGGGGGAGGCCTTCTCCCTCCCAAGCCAGAAAAGAAGTAAACAAATAAAGACAGTATGTTGGTCATCCGTATATCATGAAATGTCTCTCGGTTCCTGTCTGTCTGCTTGTCTGCCTGCCTGCTTCCCTGTGTCTGCCTGCGTGTCAGTCTGTCTGCCTGTATGTCTGTGTGTCTGTCTGTCTGTTTGTCTCTTCTCTACTTTTCTTTTCATTTTTCATTATTTTTTGCGAGGGCTAGAGAGAGGATGGGGGATTTGGGAAAGAGTGCTAGTTACGGTCCTGTGTTGAGGTGATAACCAGCATAAACTGTGAACTTTGGAATCAGCCATAGCCTAGGCCTAGTCTAGACGATTTCACTAGCATTATTATTCTTGGGTGTGCACTGTTTAAGGCCGAAAAATAGCGTTCATAGTGTACGGTAACATGAGAACACGCATAATTCTATTCACTTTCCATAGAAGCAATATTGAATTCATGTTTTAATAAGCAGTATACAAATAAAATACCTGGATCTAGGTAGGAAACTCTCTTATTTTTATATTAGAAGAACGAGGCAACAGAATAACCTCAGAGGAGTATACCCCCGCGTAGCAAGTCTTAATGTTTCGGCCTCTTGACCTCGCTGCACTTGGGACATCACTCCAACGTCCTTTCGTTGGTTTGCTCCCTGCTACGGGAGGGATTTTAAGGTTTGTGACACCTATTAGAAGGGCAAATCACTCATTGTGTACAACCCAATTAATCCGCTAATATATAAAATTCCCCTTTTTTGGGGCCCTGCCAGCCAGTGTTAGGCTGTAGAAATGTGTAAAGTGACCTGTGATCTAACTAAAGCATCCACTTTTAAAGTTCCAGGTACAATTTGAGTCTTGTAGATAAAAAAATAAAATGTGTAGGCCTATGTATTCGCACGCGGTCAAAACCAGCCAAATGAAAAATTGGGGACCAAATCAGAATTTGAGGTGATCTTTTTCAAACGACATTTGTGAAAAAATTTGGGCGTTGACCCCCCTTTTTCTTCCCGTTAAAAGATCGGGCAAAAGAAGTACTTTAACCTCCATGGAAGAAATTTCCCCAAATCACAGTGGTATATTTAGAATAACACAAAATGTTAAAAGGGCCAAAAGAAAAAAAAAACAATAGGTGTCAAAGACCTTAACCCGCTCCGTTACCTCCAGTTTGTTAATTTCTTGCTTCATATAAGGGAAGACTGCCATAACTTTTTCTTTTTCATAAATCAGTTTTTCTCCTCATTTTATCTTTTATCTGAAGAGGAACATCAACCGTGTGTTATTGAGGTTTATATTTTGGAATAGTATTTCCTGGGGCAAGTGACGTTGTTTCTGTCAGTGTAACGCCACTTTTTGCTACGGCGTTCTCGGAGCTAGTATTTTCCGCACTCAGGATGAGGCTTACTGGTAACTAAATTCGACCGGAGTCATGTATGGCTTCCTGCCCTTTTCCGGCGGGGATAGAGCTGGACTTGGGGTTATAATCAGATTGGCTTTCTCGTTTACCCAAATCTGTCAGCTTCTTTCCAGGTGATATTCATCTGTGGAAAATATGGTCTATTTTTAGCCTAAATTGCTTTATGTTCTTAGACCCCATCCGTTTTATAGTGTGCACTGGTATCTGAGAGTTACACCCAGACATTAAAACCCTTATGATGGAGATCACTCCGCTTAATTGCAATCCGCTTAATCACAGATAGCAGAATACGTCTTATATTTTCTTTATAAGAAGTCAATAGATAATAACAAACTTTTGCAGTTGCAAATGTCTTTATGCTGTCGACGAGTTTGGATTAGGTGGAATCGACAGCACCGAAAGGTTTATCTTTCTACACCACTACGGGCTTGCCTATCTCGTCATTATCGGTATATCTTTTGACACTTTGTACTGGTAACCTTGTCTTTTCATGATGATTTGGTGTCACAATTTTCCAGAAAACCATCCTTATTTTCATTAGTATCCGTGTCACTCATTCCCAGAAACTAGGTCAATGTACACCCACAGCAAGATTTTTCATCGACTTCACCGTTGTGTTTCAAAAAAGACGATGCACCATGCGTGACACTGTCCACCGCTAGGTCGTAATACTGTGACAGCCACTTGTCATTGTCATACCTTAGCAGACTTAACGAATGTGGAATGGGAGAGAGGCGTGTTGTTGGGAAGATGAATGAACTGGTTTAACATATGTGTGTTGCCTTGCGCCTTTCACGAAGTTGCAGGGAATTTATAACGACAGGTAATGGGGCTATCTTGTATTTTTTGTTTCTGCTGACAGCGGAAGAACTAGCTTTGGCCTATGCTTTCAGAATAGCCTATATATTTTAATTGCACAGTTATCCGTAACCTCTGTTTAGTTAAATCTAGTTAGTGGTAATAGAAATACTGCTGCGCAATAGTCTTAGGCGCGATTCGGCGCATTTACTATATTGTCGGCTACGCGCAGTTCTCTGTACATCAGCTTCCCGGAGATGGTGACATAATATGTTAGGTTGTGTTGTATTTCTGACATTTGGAATAGACTGCAAGTCTGAACATGAGCTTGTGCATAATTCAAAAGGCATCAGTGCAAAAAAGTTGTGTAAATGATCAAAACAGGGCTGCGAGAAATGCTGGGACTATTTTAGTGGTGATACGGATATGATTCTGTCCAAGCGCAGCAAACGCACCTGCTCTGTGCGATAGCTCCATTTTCCCACAATTGTCCACACCAGAAGTACTAATGATAATCCGTACTAATGAAGTGCGGCTCTGCCAGCGCTTCTGGTGTGTATAATTAATGGTTCGTGGCGAGCAGATTGTTTTTGATCTGGATTTACCTATAGAGGTAAATTGTTGTTTACTGGTGTGAAAAGATTCAAATTAATGCAATATGTAGACCTTTTTTTCAAATAATGATGACTTCGGTGAAAAAGTCTCTTCAGTTTATGCTTTACATCGAGAGAGTGCCATCAGATCATGCAATATATCGTCAACCGCTTGGTGAAACGTCACAAAACCGATTGTAGGCGATGTTCAGACCCTTCACAAAATATTAGACCTAAATTTCATTTGTAAATACGAAAACTTCATTAAAATATTTTGGGCTTGAAACCTTATTATAGCCACGAAATGCACATACTCAAACCTTCGTGTTCATGCCTGCAGATATTTTCTTTTCGAGTCTTTACAGGAAAAGAACTTATTATTTCCAAATCACAGATCCCGAATTCTCGAAACTTTTTCACAAGAATACATTTGCTCGCAGACATAGGCTAACTAATTTCTCTCCTTGCTTTTGTTCAGTAAACTTAGCATTGGCTGGGCCGAAATCCCCACGATAAAACCTGCTTATCCTTGGACAGATTTATCATGCGCATTTCTCCTCTCCCCACTAGCAGGCAACCATCCTTATCCAGGATTGAAGGTGGTTCGGTATTGTCCGTCTTTCGTGAAATTTCCAAAATCGGCAGTTATAATCATGCGGACATGCGGACGACGATATATCTTGAGGATGCTTACAAGCAGTTGTCAGACGGCAGAGTAGGAGCTATGATGATAGCTTCTAGCTATTTCTAGCCTACTCGTAAGAATACTTGTTATTGTATACGACACTGACAGGGTTTCGAACAGTTAGTTGCCACTCTCTCATACAATACATCGGAATCAACCGCAGTGACACTAAACACCATTCATCCGAACTCATCACATTCAAATCCAGTATTGTGTCACCCAAGCTGAAGTATAGCCGGACTATTCGTTCCAAATCTCGACGGTTTGGGCTGTAATGTACTGACATCTGTTTCGCTGAGATCAGTGACAAAGAGCGATTGAAGGCTAGAGGGTTAATCCTCACTTTTCTGGTTGCCGTTACTTCAACCTAAGAGGAATTTAAGATAAAGATCTATACTTTTTAAAACTTGAACAAGAAAGTCCTGATTACACTGAACAGTGCCGTACAGTTACAGTGCATGTCTAGATGAACCCACAACTTTGACCGACAAGACTGCAGTCTTTCAGTGCTACGAGTCAGGCTGCTTTTCAACCTAGGCACAGCTTGTGAATCAGTATTTTCCTCCCCTATGAAATCCCAGTCAAACTGTGGGTGATTCGAGTGCCCGTCCTAAAGTATCGCGTAGTTTGACATTTTACATCCAACCAAATATTTCAAGGTTTCACAACTGTTGTGGCTTAGTAAATGAAAAGCGGGCCTTTACTTCAGACAGTAGTTCACATCTTTTTTAGCTGTTTTCCAGTGAAGTAGAAAGTTTAAGTCTGCACCAAATGGCAAGAACCGTCATAATATTCTCATAAAATTTTATCATTATAACTGAATTTTGCGTCAGTTCTTATTATAAGAGATGACATTTGAAATATTTGGTTCCAGAATTATTTTACATGAAGTAAAGTATTTGGTAGGGTATCGATACCCAGAAAAAAGTACTTGGTATCGCATCTATACCTAAAACATGGAATCGACCCAGCATTAATTGATGGGCGACCCAGTCTGGCTTATCATTATTTAATCAGTAAGGTAAAACTTATTCAACCCGTCTTCTTATTTTTAGCTCATCGGTGTCAAATTCTCTCTCCATGATCTCCACATTATCAAGTGTTAAGAACATAATATGCCTTTACTCTTGCCCAGAATCATGCTTAAGGCCACCCCTGTCCATCTCCCGAGAACCGCGAACCACTCACAACCACTTTGGCCTCTGCGAAAATTCCTGCTTTATTATTAACTGAGCAAAGTCCCGCTTCCCCGCCTCACGTATCCTTTTTTGTCTTTCGCTTCTATAGGGCTCGTTGTTGTGTTTACGGATTTGCCATGATGATACGAGTTTAATCATTTTTTTGCTCAATAAAAATAAAATCCGTGTGATGAAAAATACAGTATTTTAATGTATAGATTGACATTGGAATGTTTTTAGATACTGTCTCCATGGGTGAAAAAAAGTTTGCTGATCATTAGAAAGATCAGGATTATCTTTACACATTCCGTTATCTTTCAAGCAATCAAATCCCCTAATCTAGTAGGAATATATATATATATANAATAATACAGTGGACATATTTGTTACTTCCTGCATTATAGTAAGATATTAAATATAAAGACTACCAAAAAAAAAAAAAACAACCCACAAAAAAGTAATGAGCCACTTTTCTCATCATTTCATGAAAACCGCATGATTATATTTGTGATGTCAGTGATAATTTATTAATATTTTTAATCTCTCCTGCCAACGAAGTTAAAGGAGATTACGCGATCAATCATCTTTGTTTGTATTTTTACCTTGACTACATTCGTTGATAATAAGATTCCACTGTCAGTGCCATAAAAGGAGAATAAAGTAAAAATCTGACTCTCTAATGAATACAGTGGAAAGGTCAAGTGGCGTATTTATGAAAAGTCAAATTTTCTGACTCTGAGGGCTTGTTGCCCTACACTCAGTCGTAAGTATGTATAGGTAAAGTTAATGACGTCACGTTAGAGCATCTTTGTTGATAATTTGACGGAAGTTGTCTAATATTTACTCTGCCATGGCGTATCGCAAAGTGAATAGCGGATCCAAGTTTTTCGGTTTCAAAACAAACAAATACCACTGCCTACTGCTTTTAAATGACTGAGACGTTTTGACAACTGTCGATACTGTGGAACGCAAGACTATTGGTATGGATCAAAGACAAACTATTTTTGACTTCCGGACTACCTTTGGATTTTTCCTTTCTGCTCTGTTATTGTCCTTTGCAATTTTGTTCCATTGCTTTGTCTATAAGCATATGCCTCTAAAGCGGTTCTTGAATATTTTTTCTGTGTTCGTTGCTTTTATTCAGTTTTTACAAATAAGTTTTCTTTATTGTTTATATTTTGAAGTTTTATACTGTACAACTTTGAATGTTTGAGAAACTTGTCTATTATAATATTTCATAATGCAAATGAAAAAAACGTTTACCACAGACACAGAAACGATGTAAAAAATATATTTTCTTTTAGGGCAAATTGGTTCAGAAGCCTGTGCAAAATTTGGAAACAATCTTTTCAGTAGGAAGAAAGATAATTGTAAAAAACGTTGTTGATATTTTAGTGAGCGCACTATAATATAATCTGTTACGATTTCTATACAATGATGGCACTGACGAATCAAATTGGTTAACATTCATTGCTGGACAAATGCATGAACTCCGCATGAACTATGCTCAATTATCTATTACAGTTTCTCATCCAAAATCACATTTTAGAACTACCTTGATATTTTGCCATATGTCCCAAGAATTGCAAATTAGCCTTAGATGAAAGTCATCGTTTGCTGATTGAGACAGGTGGTGAACGCCCTTGCAGGCATTGTAATTTTGTCCTAGGAGCAGAGTTTCATTATGAAAAACGCAAATATCTGGAATACAAATGCTATAGACACCTCAGTAGTTCAAAAACACACGAGCTTTTCTCTAGTTATAACCCTCTTAAAATGTGTTAGCCGTTGTAAGATCCTTGAATTCGTGACATTTTGAGATATCATTGTGTAACATTTCCCCCTTCAGTACTATTTTTTTTTTAATTGTACTAAATATCATAGTATCACTGTGTCATCACCACACCAAGTGGGAAATATTTTGCTGTCTCGATTTTTATTTTTGCTTAGTGTATATTTTCACATGTATTTGCCTTATTTATCACTGTTTGATTACCCATTTGTTACCAAGATGAAACCTCGGTTTCCATAAATGAAATTGTGTCTCGGACCTTACAGCAACTTAGCGGTATAGGGTTAGATTTATGCCGGAGTATTATTGCGGTATCACGTTCCAGTAACTCTCTTGCTTTGTCCCTATGTTCCCTCCGCTCCCCCCTCCATCCCCTCACTCGTGTTGTATCGCATATCTCGCATAGACATGTAGCTAGACAAGGTTAAAACCCTGAAATAATTTACAACTTCCTAACAGTCGTTCACATTATGTAGTGTCATCTGAAACATCTAGATTTGCCTTGTAATCTGTGACATTTCAGTTCCACAATTTTGAAGGCGTCAGGATCAGGTCTGGTAAGCATATGGCGGCAGCAAAATATAACAAAACAAAAATGTCCCCTTCGTTTGACACATCTTTGAACTGAATCGTTTCACTACTGTGAATAATATTTTGTGCGTAATCTATTGAGGATATGAAATAAAATATTTTTAAGAGTAAAAATACTCTAAAAATACTCTAATTGCCTTTTTCATGATTCAAACTATTCCAACCCTTAATAAACTAGCTGTTCTTTGTGTTTCAGCACAATTAGGGACGGGGAGCGATCGAAGCGAACAAAATGTTTGTTGTCCTTTCGATAGCATTTCAACAATGTGGTCTTCCCGAGACCGACTGAAGAGGAGCATAGAAGGGTAAAGGGAAGGTTTGGAGAGGGGAGAAGGGCTCTGAGACGTCCTGCCATTGGCACTGTGGCTACGCGTCAGAAGGCTTGTGCAGCGTTTGCCCGCACTAGGATCCGGAAATCGTCTTGATATCGGCCCGGCTGCGTATACCTGCACTGTCACCGACGATAGGGTGGGTCAGTGTAAAGACCTAATGTGTGAAGATAATTCTGTGAGAAAACATGGTCTTGCACTATGAAAGAACTTACGCCCTGCCAGCAGGTCCATATTATGGTGCCAGATGAGACCATAATAATGGAATCCTTATCGGACTGGCAAGCGGGCAAACCAGAGTCCCATAAGAGCTAGATAATTTATCACGAAACGTAAATTAATGTAGTTATTGTCCGGATAACAGAGTTAAGATCTTTTATTTTCAAGTTCGGTTAACGGAGAGTTATGGCAGAGGCACGCATGCATTTTGCATTTCCCGGCAATACGATCATATTAGATAGAACATTAGACATCCTAATAAGCATGTGACATTTCTTGATGTTACGATCATGCTGCATATTACGATTAAGATCTCTTATCTTCTTTGTACCCTTCCCATAACATCCAGTGCGATCGTAACACAACGAAATGCCAAACTGCGTAAGTGTGCATCTGCCATAACTCACTGTAGGAGATTTGAACTTGAAAATATGAGCTGTCTAAAAACAGGCAGATCTTGAATGGGGACAAGGATCTCGATTTCACGCGAGTGCCATGCAGACCAAGTCATTATCAAATAATATGAGAAAGGTCGAGAGGACTCTATGTGGATCCCAGCAAAAACTGTCATGTTTTTACATTAATATGATCAACACTGGGAGAATACGAATATTCCATCGCAGATGGCTCTGCGGTTGATGATCAAAGTTGGCTTCTAGACTCTAGGTAATAGTGGTAGTGAACAGAGTGAGGGAGAGGGGATAAACGTAATCCAATTTAAATTCAGTCCACGCCAATATTTTCGTCAGTCGCTTTGCAACTCCTTAAATAGCACACCCATGTAAGCTTTTGTACATTAACACATTGACATTCTCATTCCTTATGCATTTACACCAAAGTTTCAAACTGGGAGCTATTTCTCAAATAATAGTCCAACGTCAGACAAGTAATGTATACCAATCTAGGACGTTGGTTGTGGTCTTAAGATCCTAGGTCACTAACAGGCATAGGTAATGAACACCATAGATATATGAAAACTCAAGAGTTAGCTAGTGTGAGGCTTCAGAGAAGAAGGAGTTCTTATCGCTACATTGAATAGTACATACAGGTGAGCAGTTACACGCACGTTGAGATGTGACGTTGGACCTATTTGGAATATGTGCTGTTGTGTGCGTGTGGAACCGGATTATACATCAAGAATGAAAAACAGTGTGGATTGGTATTGAACTATGGACGATGTCGAGGTGTTTGGCTACAAGACAGTGGTCACTAAACATAAGAATTGTGTTTCAGTCACTGAACATTTTAACTGTATTTGGCCAGTGTGATTGATAGCACTGAGGAGTGGACAAACAATATAGAATGGAAGCTGTTTGTTGACCATGTTCATTGGCCTGAGACTTTGGCTGAAGGTTCTCAGTATGTGCCGAATTCGCCCAGTCCAGACCATTCATTGCTCGGTTGCCCTGGGTGCCCCCGCCCCATCCTGTATTGTTCAAGCTGCCTGATTCCTGCCAATGAATCTCAGTGAAGCTGCCTGAATCTTCCACAATGTCTTTGTCTTTAGCTGACCTCTGGCTTAAGGAGATGAACACCAGGGTAATTACTCTTGGAACATGTTGCTGAAGGTGGTAATGGTAGTGTTTTTGAGGTGTGAATGTAGTTGACATGGTGGTGATGGAGACGATATTTTATTGTCACAATGTGTCTTGCATCTCGCAAATTTTTTGCCGCTTTTATTTGTTTGAATTAGGGTTTTAAATGGGTTTCAGCACGATTACGACAATTTTGCGTCTCTTCGATGGCAACAGCAGAATGTTTGGGTAGAATGTCCTTATCAGTTTGTTCTTCTACAGTTTTGAAGCTGTCAGAGGATTTTTAACGAATGCACACGGATCCCTGATTTTGAACCTTATCCGAGATGCCTAGACGCGGGTCGCCTACCCTGAAAGCCCGAGTGTAGGTTCACTATTGAATTATATTCGTGACTCTCAGCACGGTCACATAATCATACTCTGGGAACCTCCGGGAACCTTAATTGTTGTTTGTAGCGTTGCTGACAATAACAATAACAATAGCAAGAAAAACGGTAACAATAACTTTTTAGCTCAGATTATACATAGTATACATATGAGCAAACGATACAGATAAAGCAAAGCGATTATTAGCGATTAGAATATGATGTGCATAACATACAAAGGCACAAAACCCACTCACATAAATAAAATAAAATAGAGGGCACGCACACACTTCCAGGCTATTATTTTACACGAGACAATATTATCCTAATAATTGCAAGTAAATTCTTCAACCTTTTTGATCCTGTAGTTCCTAACAATTCTCTATATTTCATCATATTTGGGTTGTGTCTGACATAATTTGATAAATATCTAATTCTCTCCTCTGCAAATTGAGTACATTCAAATAAAATAATGGTATTCATCTCCTACAGTTTTTGAACATAATGGACATAGTCGGTCTTTACACTCTATAAATTAAATCGCCCGGTTTCTACTGGTAATCTATGATTGCTTGTTCTGAATTTCACTAAGCTAAATATATCTCTAGCACATAATATTTCAAAATAGCTTTCGCAACGCCATTCATTCTTCAACCATATAAATAAAGTTACTATGTTTAATACATTCGCCCTGGTTTTGTTTTCATAGCACTTCTGTTTAACCTGACTGTTTAGCCTGATCTTTAATTCTTGTCAGAATGTGCGTATTCGAAAAGTGTATAATATCTTGTTGAGAAGTCCAGATATAGTAAAACCCTGTATCATGCAAAACGTGCTCAATATAATTTAGCCACTGAAAGTTTCCAGATCCATTCGTTTTTCTATCATGCATATTTTTATAAACAATGTATGAAAGTTTGTCTTTCTTCCCAGCAATAAGTTTACCCCAGTATGAAATCATACGTGAATTTATTTGGGTAGATAATGGTAATTTACCAAGTTCGCCATAAATCATATAGCTGGCAGTACTAGACTTCACTTTCAAATGAATTTTCAAATAATTATTTCAGTCTGAACTGTTCAAGAATAAATATGCACTTTTGGAAGTCCCATATTTCACACCCCTATAGTAATATCGGCTCTACAGTTTTTGAAAATGATCAGTTTGACAGCCCATGGGAATGTCATTCATTTTGCATTGTCTAAATAAGGCGTAAACATCTTTTCTAGCTCTCTCTATGTTATCTTTCATGCTTTTTATAAAACCTCCTTTCTTACTGAATGGCCCGATTGTAAATTTGGGTTTTCTGTAAGATTATGATTTTTGTTTTGTCGACATTGATATTTAACTTCCGAAGTTTGCAATAATTCTCGTAATCTTGTAGTAAAGTTTGCAGCCGATTTTTAGATTTCGCCAACAAGACTGTGTCATCTGCAAACATTATCAGACACAAACTAGTGTACTGTCTCACATTGTTACTAACAAAATCTACTGATATGGGATTATCAATTCTAGTACGAGGATAATCAAGCAAATCGTTAACGTAGAAGGAGAACAGTATCGGATTGAGGCTCTCCCTTTTTCTATTTCCGACTTGGCAGCTAAACATAGTTGTATGGTCGGTATTTACAAAAAAGACATGATTTTATGTTACTGTACATAGATTTAATGATGCGTAGCATTCTGCAACCAGTATCAATATGCTGCAGTTTCTCGAATATTAAAGGCCTACAGATGCTTGGGAGTGCCTGTTTCAGATCGATAAAAGCAGCGAAGATATGTTTGTTATTGTTTCTCACAATATCAGAGGGTGAATTTAATATGAAGATATCGTCGACAGTCGAATACCCCTCCCTACATCCTATTTGTTCCTCACCGATTAACTTGTGGTTTTCGAGGTATGAACAGAGTCGAGTATTCAGAACAGTAGTGAATAATTTTCCAAGACAGCTCAGAAAGGTAATAGGTCTGTAGTTTTCTGGATTGTCCTTGGCGCCTTTTTTCTTATAAATAGGCTTTATGATTCCAATTGTCCATGACTCGGGTAAAATGCCGTAATTAAAGGCCATATTGAAAAGTTTGTGATACAGTAGTAACATGATGGGTTTGGAGGTTTAAAGGTATTCGTTTGAGATATTATCCACCCCCGCAGCCTTTCCTACCTTCAAGTTATCAATACACTTCTCTGTTTCAGCCTCTGAAATTGGTTTGTCAAGTTCTTGGTTGGGGATTGGTTCCATGACCTCATTATTTGTAAGCTGCGCTTCATTGGCTGAGTTCAGATTTTCGAAAAAGGCGTAAAATTGTTCTATCTCTATGTCTTCAGGAGTCTTCACGACCTTCAGGAGAGTCCAGTCGTTCCTTATGTCGTGCTGTTTTTTAAGTTGTTGCAACTCTCGACGCAATCTGGATTTATACTTTCTAATCGCTTGCTTAACTGTAAGTTTGTATTGTTTCCCTAAAAGCTTCATGTTCTCGAAATCTGCAGGTAAAATCGTGGTACTAAACCTTTTCTTAGCTTTGTTGAATAAATCTCTATGGGTCTTGCAGGCTGTGTCGAAAAAAGGGCTTACGGGGTTTACACGTACTGTTTTGTGACGATTTTATTATGAACTTTTTCTTATTATCTCTTTTTCCGAAAGCTCGCATCCCTACGAGAGATTAATCTTGATATGTTTGAACGATGAGGTTGGTTGGTTTTTTTTTTTTTATGCCAAATGTCCTCTTGTCTTTTGTCTCATTTCCTCTCACATCGTTTTCTTATTCCCTCCTTTCTTTCGTAAGAGAGACCTGTGGTTTGTTGAGTTCGTTTATTTAAAAGTTGTCATTTATTATGTCCGAACAATCGCGTCTGCTACCCACTGACACGAGAAGATGATAGCATATAAATTATATTTAGAAATTAAAAAACCAGAGTTTTCTTACTGTTACAAGGAGATAAAACGACAAGCGCTTTGTCTGCCACTAATACTAATAGACATGGCATTATTATGTTTTTTAGTGTCAAGGAAACATTCTTGGATAGCCATGGCGGTATCAGTTTGGAACACTGTCAATCAGCAATGTATAAATTGCATAAATGGGATCGCGACTCGGACCTCTTTGCCATTAATACAGCGTCTTATTGGTAGGGGGTGTCAAATAGTTGGTCTTTCACCCACATCTGTTAGGTTTAGAGTCTTAGTAATAAGCCACTATATAAGCCAAATCTGCATGTGACTAAAATTACCCAGATCTATATTATTTTTATAGAGAAAATCGGCTCTGGGAAGTTTCAGCTTTGAAGAAACTGCTGAATAAATCCAGTCCCAGGAAGTCTGAATTACCGTTTGACTTCTTCAGACTACACAAAAAGGTGTGCAGGTGTTGCACAACAGAATCCACTAGTCTAACGCCAATGTCAGTCCAAAGTCAAATTTTGCCTAGGTCTTTTGCAGCTGAAGAATCGAAACCCGCTTGAATAAACACGTTTTAAGTTTAAGAAATCTTAATCTGTGTCGTGTCGTATCTCTTTCATTGGATAACAATGAGACATGTTGTGATGCCTTTCATGCATGTTGTATCTACTACATATT
>JAWQUT010000041.1:2852783-2875017 GCA_033807755.1 Ellobium chinense
GGGGGGGGGGGGAGGGGGGGGGAGTGGGGAGTTTTGTCAGAAGTACATGCAAATCACGACCAAACTGGTAGTCGATCTGATACTCTCTTACAAGGCTTACGATAATCTATCGAGTTATTGCTTGGAAAGTGTGACTTATCGGCATTCCTTCTTTCATTCCAGCCTAATTATCATATAACGCATATATATAATATACTTACAAAAAAACAAACAAACATGACAGACACTAGGCTTTTGAGATTGTCAATGCTGCATACAAGTACAAGTATCTAATGCGAACTGGCTGACAATGCGATGCTGTTATAACACCATTTCTTCCCGCCTGGTATAAAACACAGGAGGAAAACAGGCTAAAGTTTCAAATCTTGAATTTAGTGTAATCATGTTGTAATGACTTTTTATCAAGCTGACTTAGGCATGTTAACGGTCAAAATGAATTAAATTACCAGCATTAGATACTTACAGCAGTTCAGACATTTACAGCAGTACAGACATAGCACCCACTTCGTAAAATCCTAAATGGATTGCATAAAAAATTATAACTGACCATCTCTAAAGCAGACCAATGCCGCCGAATACCTTTAACTTGTCAGATGACCATGAGATGATCATTACTGACCAGTGATCATCTTCACGGCCAATGAAAGTAATAAGTGAAATATACCAGATTTTGAGGCGCCGAATCCAGATGATTTAACACATTAATCATCAGTAATCATATGCAATGGTTGGCAGTTTGTATGACCAAATGTTTTCTGTCCACTACAATGACCACTCGTAAGAATTCAAATGACAGTTATTTATCGTACTCCGTTGTGTTACTCTTGCAATACTTGTTATAATTATGACTGCATTAGTGGCTCATAGCGTTAACAATAAACAGGATCACAGAAGGACCAGTAGTGATAATGCCCGACCAAGGTTACCTTTCATGAAAAAATGTTTTCTGTCAAACTGTGGTGCGCACGTGCAGTTATGACAATCAGATTACCGCAAGCCCTACATGAAAGTGTCTAATAAAAAGCTATTAACAGTCAAAATTATATTAAATTGTATTGTAATACATAAAAAATAATGCGCAATGTAGTGTATAGTGTGAGATAGATAGATAGATAGATAGATAGATAGATAGATAGATAGATAGATAGATAGATAGATAGATAGATAGATAGATAATTGAAAGAGAGGAAGAGAGAGGGTGAGAAAGAAAGAAAGAAAGAAAGAAAGAAAGAAAGAAAGAAAGAAAGAAAGAAAAAAGAAGGAAAGAAAGAAAGACAGATTGATTTATTGTCGCTCATCTGCATATACTTGAGTTGACTTTGATAATCATTCATGCACTGACAAGCACATCTGCATTGGCCAGTACAAGACATCTTACCCGCCGACATTTGAAGTTTCGGGAAAGCATCATTCTGCTGTTGTGCAGCCGGAGAAGATAAGCTGATTGCAAGACTTAGGAACATGTGGCAAAATGGACAGTTTTGGTTGAAGACAGCCATCAGATCTGTATCTGTATCTTGGGTCTACCCAAAATCGGTGGATGATGGGACGTCGACCTGCAAGCCTTATTTGATACTACTGTAGGGTTTGGTAATAAGCTGGTATGGGTAGCTTGTTAGAGGCAGGAGTTCTGGTTGCACATCCTTTTTAATGACTGAGACAAGGGTTTTATCCGATGTGTCATGTGTCAACATTGGATATCTTGCGTACCACTCTACGCCATCAATCGCTTCCTCTATAAAAGGCTAGAATCTCAGACAATCTAGCAGCGCACGAGACTTTAGGTAGACATCAGGGATGCCCTTTTAGAGAAAGATGTGATGTCACAGACAATGAAGGAATGATTTACGGGCAGAAATTCTGTCATCAGCTCCGGTCTGATGTCTTTGCCCTTTACTGTTTCATTAACTGGGATATATTTTGAATTTTGCAAAGCTCCAGACTTATTTCACAGAGTTTTGCACAACAGAAAAAGAAGTGAGCTATGAGGAAACAAAACACTCTGTATTACAGGTAACTAACATCGCTGACTGCAAGAGCGTTGTGGGTTACAGAAGCCTAATCCAATTTCCCTCATTGAACCAACAAACTGTTTTCTCTACTGTCACTTACAAGAAATTCCACAATCTCTAAGTCTTCTTTAATTATTTGCAGAATTCAATAAGCTTATTAAAAATGATGTTCAAAATATAGATCTTGCAGTTCGTTTTCGAGTTACGGACCGATACATCGAAAGGTGTAAACAAGCTAACCAGTTTCCTTAACAAGTGCTCCGCAGAGAAGGCCACACCGAAACCGAAGGGAATGACCCAAACTTCAAGTTTAATTTACAAAATCAGCAGAGAATCATGTAAAATAATTCGCAGGTAGGTTCACAAATCTAGGGCCCATTCTCCACAATTTTTACTGTCTTCTTAAGGCATGTAACAGCATGTTATTTTCAGCCAATTAGAAGTCTGTAACCTGATGAACAATGCAGAAGCTTGCGTATGTCCGCTCCTTTCGGTGTTACGTGCCGTAAGGAGTGACAGGTCAGAGTCTGGGACCTTACAAAAACGCCTACATCACAGGTGGTCAGTTTTTTATTAGCTTCAGAATTTCCTGTGATAAAAACCTTGCAATGTCCAATTTGTTCTTGCCAAGAGAAATCATTTCCAGTCATTGAATCACTGGGAGCAAGACAGTTTTCATTTATTCTCCATATGGCCATATCTTTAGATCGCCTGCTTCTTAATAAGCTCAGATTATGTTCCACTAGGATGTGCGCATACACTGTGTAAATTCCCTTACTTTGGTTCTTACTCCAAGATTTGCTTTCAGTGCATACACCGTTCCAATTTTGATGTCCTCTTTATCTCTGACAGTTTTAACATGTCTTCTGGATGTTTCGTGTTGATGACACATCTCAAATGCCTCAGCAAGAGTAAGAGTAAGGTTAACAATATTTCCTACACGTTGGTGTCTCTGGCTCCATTAGTACTGCAATGAGCCTGGAAATCATCAGAATCCTTCTAATCACAGTCCATGGACATGACTGTATGAAGTGAAGAACTCATCAAGCCATCTGATGAAGGGTGTTTGTGCTGTTTCAGTTTACTTCAGTTACTCGAAAAATAGTCAGCGATGTTAGTTGCCTGTAATACAGAGTGTTTTGTTTCCTCATAGCTCACTTCTTTTTCTGTTGTGCAAAACTCTGTGACCTTACAAAATTAAGTCAATTACTCTTCTTTTTCGTGACTGGGGCCAGATCCTGAACATTTCCAATTCTTTATGGGATCATCCTTCTCTCCGTGTTGTCAGTCCAGTGTGCGAAATATCTCCCGACCTTGTTACTCTAACCATGTGCCAAGGAATTTAGCATTCTGTTTTGGAGTGTGAACAGGGGACCAGTGAACTCAAGGCTGACGTTATCCTCAAAGTCTAGGGAATTCTTTTTACACAGATCTGATGCACCCCAATGGGTATGAAGATATCCGAGTTTGATTTCGAGTTTGATGCGAATGAGCTTTGATTCAGAATTTTTGTCACCATGTAACGAAGCCTGCTAACCTGGAGTCATTGTGAAGGCCTGTAGCCTCGATCCACATTGTGAGGCGTATGTCTCGTCTGCTGACTTCCAACCTCTGGTATCAGGGTTCCAATCGTTCTTGTTTTGATTAAAATTATTAATAAATATTTTATGTTATAGAGACAGTCCCGTGCACTATTGACGTAGCGGCAGAGGACACCACCTTGCCTTTGAGAAGGAGACATCTGATCGTGATCCTTTGCTTAACAGAATGGGGCATGCTTCCTCTTAGTTTCCTCATATGGATTGCCATCTGGATTTGATATGCGTATTTCTTGGTTATAATTGTTGCATGATAATGGTGACGATTACTATTTCGCTGCATGGATCTACTTCGAGGCCAACCTCTACAAGGTTGTCAGCTTCTAGATTATAGACGTCCCAGAAAGTTTTATTTTTTTTTCTGTTTCCTACCGTCATTCATTTTCTCAATCATGGGCTCGTTGAATAGTAAGAGCCATTGATTTTATGGACGGTTATGCTCGAGGAACCAGCACAATGGGTCCTATTTGTTGTAAGGTGCAGAAATATAGGCCAGTGTACGCAATTTTGTTTGCCCCTGTATGTAATAAACTGTGGCAAACTACCCGAGTCGCACAAAAAAAAAAAAAACCCGCTAAAAATAGAAATGGTTTGTCTCACTTCATTTAGCATGTTAGTGTGCCATTCAAGACCTGGTCATATTACATGAATATCTAAGGAGCTGTCATAATATTTTGTTGTATTATAACCACCGTAGAGAAAATACACAGCTGTTAGAGGCCCTGCTTCTAATCCTCATTAATCGTCGAAGCACTAGAGCAAGACAGGCTGCGTTTACACGTGGCCTCTTTCGAGACGTTGCGCTAGCCTCTGCCTGGGTGCGTTTGACAGACTGTGCTATGTGTGTGATTGTGCAGTAGGGTCGTGCACATTCAGCTTATCATATAGTGTATGCCTCCTCCGTCGCAATTGGTGTATTTGAACAAGTTATTTAAGGACAAGTCCTATAAATTTAGGCTGAAATTACAAGTTAGAGTAGATGCGAAGTCGGCGAGAGAATGCGGCAGTGAAGATAGGTCCTAAAGTGAGTGGGCTTTTTTAAACTATAAATGGTAGGGTTCATCAGTGTATTATGTGCTCCAAATCGTTGGTTGTTTTTGAAGTAACAGCGCCTACATTTCAGAATGGATATTGCATTATAATGACGCTTCATAACGAGTTGAACCGGTTTCTGCTACCTTCCTGTTTCTAGCTGAACAGCCCATATTCAAGAATTTTAACTTCTAGCTCTCGGTTGGATAGGGAAAGAGAGAGAAGAATCATCATTTATAAATATAACAGAACTTTGTCATTTATTCGACTGTTGCGCATTTGTATCAGGTGCAGCCGCTAAGTATCGGAGTGTCAGACCATTTGGCGTAAGCGGATTTGGGTGCTTCTTCCTGTTAAACTGTTAAGTTTATCATGAGGAAAAGTGACGCATATGGTGTGTTGGGAGTGACATTATATAATAATATGTGGTGCTGTTTTCTGTCAATGGACAAGTGATGCTCATGGAAGCTAGAGCAAAATCGTTCAGTTAAATAATTGGTTCTATTTGTCACAGTGCAGTGTTCAAGATACATTATTTATACATGACTGCCGATCATTATTACTATTTTCAAAGTCGTAAGGTTTATTGGCATAATTCTGTGGTTTAAGAAGATTCCTAATAGTTAGTAACACAGATTGGAGGCATCTAGACTCAAGCAGACTGCATAGTTTTCTGGTGTCCATCAAGCAGCATCCCCCGAACAATAAATGTGTTGAATGATAAACGATAATATGTGTTAAAGGCTGGCGGGCTGTCATTCCCTCTTCCTTCCTTGTCAGCGTACATGAACTATACTTCGGTGTACGTCAGAATGTGCGTGATCTTATACATAAATTGGCAAGTGTTTGATGTATCATCCGTTCCATTTTGGCATTGTGTGACGTGTTCATATTGTACTTTATTGTCTGATGTGTAGTTCAGTCCTCTGTTCAATTATGTAATTAGGAACCGTTCGATATTATGTGCATCATGCACAGTCAGAGCATGTAAAGCTTACAGTTTATATATTTGTTCAGTTATTCTGTAGCGTCTCCCTAAGAGACCTTGTTCTTTGTGACCTCTGTGATTTGTATACAGTTTGCGTAATCTTAAATAGTACAGCAGCTTGTATGGTATGGGTGGATAGTTTTTATCGCTGGAGCCTAGTCATGCCGCTGGCTTCGTTCAGAAGGTTTTTTTTTTTTTTTACCCTCTCTCTGTTCCATTCGCCGGTTTTACTCATTCTTGTGTGAGCAGATAAGAACATCTTCAGGAGTATATCTTTCTTTTTTGTTGTCGTTGATTTACACGGACTAAATGGAAATCTTGTTACCGTTATTTTGTAAGGAGCACAGCAGAAATTGATTATTGTCGCTCTGTCTGTCACGCTGCCCGCCTCTTCGTAAATACGGGTGGGGGAGAGGGAAGGGATCGGGGCAGGAGTTGGGATAGGGCATGATTATGCTCTAGACTCTCTTCTACCTTTTCTCTGAGGATTTTTTACTGTATTTTGTCACTGTAGTACGTTCACCAAAAAATTCATATTTTTTTTAATATTGTAAAGCTATCTTATTTCTGATAAATGGATTGTTTCGAAATACTGCATAGGCTTGTATCTAAACCAATTTGCTTTATCAGAAAATATTTTTTTCACATAGTCTCTGTGTCTTTGGTAAAAGTTTTCTTCATAATCGTTATGAAATAAACGATAACAGTTAAGTTTCGCAACATGCATAGTTTGTAAATATGAAACTTGGAAACTTAAATAAAACGTATTGGTAGAAACTACTTAAAGGCTGCGAATGCAAAAAGAGTATCCAAGAACGGATTTAGGGGCATTTACTCAAAGACAGTGAACTATTCAATGAAATTGCAAGGGCGGTAACGAGGCAGAAAGTGAATATCCAGTGGCAGTCCAGAAATCAATACCATTCTGTCATTGGCACCTTATAGTAGAATTGCGTTCGACAGCACTAACCGTTGACAAGGCAATTCAATCATTTAAAAGCAGTAGGCAGTGGTATTTTTTGGTCTTCAAACCGAAAAACGTGAGTCCATTTTTCAGTTTGCGAGACGCAAGAACAAAGGAGTAAATACAAGACCACGTCCTTAAAATTACCGACAGAGGTACTCAGATGTGACACTGCTGGCTTTTCCCCATCATACCTAGGACTGAATGCAGACCAACAAGTTTGCAAAGTGAGACAACTAGGCTTTTCACAAATGCGGCACCTTATCTTTCTGCTGGTTTCATGAGATAGAAAGTTAAGATTCTCAATTTATCCATTTTTTAACACTAACATTGAGATCATAATATCATCGAAATTAGTCATGATATAAATACAAAAAACGACTGATCGCATAACCTCCTTCAATTTCGTTGATGGAAGAAATTTAAAATCGTAACAAATTTTCATTGTTTTTGCAAAAACAACAGTGCCATTTTCATGAAAGGATGAGAAATGGCCCAGTGCTTTATTTTCTCAGAACTTCATATTCAGTGTCCTACAATAATCCCAGATTAGAAACCTGTTCACTCTATAAATTTGTTTTCATCCAGTCACCGAAAATTCTGAAACTGCAGAACGACATAATCCACATAGTAGAAGTGGATGGGCATACTGATTCCTGGAAAAAAGTTTCCACACAACCGATTAATTTCATCTGCAGAATGTTCTTTTACTCTCTCCATCGATTAGGATGATTCCCATCGCCCGCCACGATCTGACTTTTTTTATAGCGTCCAAAGCGTTTATCTCTGGTGCTTTTCGGTGTGTTTGGACATCCTGTAGCTCTTTGTCTCTCTCGCTTCATTAGTGGAACCAGTAGACTAGTGTCAGCTGTCGAGAGCTGTGAATTGTGAGGACCGGCACTCTGTCATGTTTGTCCCATTCGTAGAACAAGAATTCAGTTTCTAGGACTATTCTGATTTTCTCCTGCATATCTGTTATTTACCTTTATCGGGAATGACGACGCAAATATCTGAAGTGCAACAAAGTGATGCTTTGGTGTTTTCCTTAGCATGCTGTTAAAGAACTACGTATTTGATGAAGCGAAAATTGCCATTTTTTACTAACGATTATTAGGAAATCTTTTTCCACGACCACAGGAGAAAGAGGCAAAAAATATTTCTTGTTGAGACATATATACGTTTAGGGACCCATGCACAATTTCGAAACAATCCATTCATTAGAAAACAAATTGAGAAAAGACTTGTTGATTTATTTGTGAACATACGTTTAGGGACCCAGGCACAATTTCGAAGCAATCCATTCATTAGAAAACAAATTGAGAAAAGACTTGTTGATTTATTTGTGAACGCGCTATAGATATGAAGAGTGTATTTTAGTTAGAGTTTGAGGATACTACGGGCTACTGTTATTAAAAAAACAAAAACCAGTGGCTGCCAAATTCTGAGGCCGGTGTTACTAAAGTCAAAATTTGAAATTAATAGTGGGCAATCAGAGGAAAGTCTCTTTTTTGTTTCCTTTTTCAAGAAATGTCTGCCCGGGATTGTTCCAGTGTTCTCCACTGCCCCGTGTAAGCTATGCTTCGGAGATAACAGTGTATTATAATATTTATCTAATTCAGTATTTAACTACTCCAAAATGTTTTGTAAAATCGTCTTCCTATTAGTACACCGATGAGCGATTTACAAGCATTGGCAGTAGGACTTTGTCAACACTACTTCGTTGTCTTAACTGATAATCCGAAAAGCTTTACACAGTTCGACAGATTCAGTGCTCTTTATATGCACAGTGTATTACATCCAAAGATCCCCTCCCCCCTTTTTTTTTGGGGGGGGGGGGCTTTGAAAGGCTAGTAGTCAAGACGGTACCGTAACTATTCAAACGTTGCAGAGCTCATGACGGTAAGAGTGAAAAAAGTAAAATAGGAATACTTTCTTAGACCGCTAACCTTCTTATTACTTCTTTTAGGTATAGGGAATGGAAGGAGATCTTAATGCACACTTCAGTTTTCTTTTAGTTGAATGTGTCTTGCCTTAATGTATTTGATTGTTGCCATCGATGTGCAGTAATAACTTTATTGTGATACTTGACATCAGTATGTTTACAACATTATAACGTGACGTGAAACCGAGGGTGTTGAAAGAGACGTAGTGATATCTCTCTCTCTCTCTCTCTCTCTCTCTCTCTCTCACACACACACAAACATATGGGCATTAGCATTGGCAGTTTTGAGACAGACGGCTGGTTGGATGTAAGGTCTAGATTACCGAAAAAAAAAAATCACCCTCTTTACGCTCCCTCCCCACTTTTCCTCCCTTCAGGCAAACAACGCTTTCTTCCCTTTCTGGTCTCGGCTTACTTTCCATCCCACCCCCAACCTCCCCACCACCACCACCACCACCACCCGCACCCATCTCACTCCTGCGTCTGATTCACTTTCGAGCAGCAAACGAAAAGCGAAAACCCGTTACATAAACAGTACTGGTCAATATTGATCAAGGGAAAGTGACTATGAGGAAAGGGTGCTTTGGTGCGATGCCATTGTGGACGGTGCGCGTTGTTAGCGCTCAGGTAGCGTTCACAAGACAACATTATTTTGTAAAATTTGGGCATTCGCAGGATCTTATGATTGCACTGCTCCACTGTAATCAGTCCGGCCATTGTGAAAAAGAGCCCCGAAAGCAGAGATCCCGATGGTGGTGCGGATATTTGTATCGACTTATGTCAGGGGATGGGGCAGTTTATGATTGTGTTATTCTTGCACTTTATCCCGTATAGCTGCATATATCGAAGTATCTCATGGCCATGAATAGATAAAACCTTTCTTATTTCTCTACACCATTTTGGAAACACTTAATATATAAAAGTGATTATAGTCCGAAATTTTGCTGTTAACCTGCGAGGCAGGGACGAAAGGGAAACACAAAAGTTGCAGTCTTGTAACCTGTTGTCTTTACCAATGCATATTTGGTAAAGAATGTTTCCAATTTTTTTTTTTTAAATCCTTCAACAAAACTTTATTAAACAAGAAATGGTTTCTCTCGGGAATTTTCTACATTTTGCCATAAGGTCATGAATCCGTCATTACTACTTAACTCAAATGAACTTCTACTCAAGCTAAACATATTTTATGTACAGAGACATGGCTTTAAATATATAACTTTTCCTATTATACCATTTTACATTGAGCAATATTCAGGCTGAGTGCCAGAATCTGCAGCTCTTCTGAACACTGTATTCGTCCTTCTTCAGGTAGATTTCACTCAAAACAATCCAATAGGTCGCACACTGTTACAAGAAGAAAATCTCAACGAAAACCCCATTACTAATTCCTATATTTAAATTTGCATATACAAAATTAACCTCAGCTTCGTAAATCTGCGCTATACACTTTAATCGGATGGGTAGGTACTGGTTAAGTAAATTGAGTACAATATGGCGACCGTAATGTTCGGCCCTTCCCGATCACACAGTGCAGTAAACCTGATGTAATGCAGCATCTCTTCACTTCCTGCTTGCAAGAACTATAAAAGTGTTCTTCAAAAAGCTGCAGTAAATCATCTGTAGTTAAATTCATGTCAAATGAGTCAAACAGGCTAGTACAGACGTCAGCGCCCTTGCACTGGCGTCCCCAGCTCCATCCACACCCACAGTAGTAGTCCCGATGTCATACAGTATTATCCACGATTCGACCCGCCTACTCTGGCCTAACCATCATAAGTCTGTTATGCATGCCCCTCTTGAAATATGACAATCGCAGGCCCTGACTGTTCCAGTGGGGGACTTTAGCTATATTGCAGAAGCGTTTAGAGGACAGTTTGCGCTCGTGTCTATGGTTTTTTTTTTCGACGATTGTTGGCAACGAATAGATATACGAATCATAAGTTCTCTGAGTTAAGACATAAAAAAAATCACCCGAAAAATCCTTGTCTTTGTTTGCTCTTTTTTTTCTGTAAGACTTGCATAATAAAACCAGCACAGATATCTTTGATGTTCCTGTGCTAGACTGAAGAGCTGAGACCATAAACTTCCGCAATGACGACGCGCCTTGTCTTTTGGGAAGGTGGAGCTACTATAGTTATAGTTTTATAGTTGTAGGTGACAAATACGACATAGTTAGAGTATATAAGTAGCTGGTTCCGATGTTTTACAGTATATAAGTAGCTGGTTCCGATGTTTTACAGTACATAAGTAGCTGGTTCCGATGTTTTACAGTATATAAGTAGCTGGTTCCGATGTTTTACAGTATATAAGTAGCTGGTTCCAATGTTTTACAGTATATAAGTAGCTGGTTCCGATGTTTTACAGATGAGAAAGCGCTTTGTTACCCACTCAGGCTAATAAGATGGCAAAAACAAAAGCAGCTCAGTGTGCAGCTAGCTTTCTAAATTTTCTTGTCAAAAGGTAACAAAAAACCGGAACTTTTGGCGAGAAAAAAATGCCTCCCTCCTCCCCCTTAATTTTTCCATTTAATCTGCCTTAGTAGTAAAATGCTTCCTTTCTTGTAACACTCTTGTGAACACGACGTCTGTAAATTCCAGCCCGTCCGTAACTTCTCACTAGACTTCTAGCTACTGGCCACCTAGCTTTCTGTAGCTACCCTTGTCTCTGCGCCCACAGCTCCCACAACAGCAAGTCTGTTACATGGTCGTTTCACTAGTTTCAGCTTCAGCTTTAGCCTAATTTCTCTACTGTTACGTGGCGGTGATAGTGCATTTTTTCTTTTGTTATCCATCTGATCTACTGCGCCCATGCCATATTTGCTATCTGCCCCGCCATGATCAGATCATTTAGCTTCTCAAAGGTGAGTGCGTCTACTGGATGAGTAGCACTAACATACATAAGTCCAGTCATTCCTAGGTATGCATAGTCATTGTCTGCTTCTACATAGCAAAATTAAATAGTCATTATTATGTTACATCTTTTGGATATGGGCTACGCTTGTTTGATTCCCGCGGATGCGCAAGTAAAAAAAGAGTATCCTTTTATTCTGTGGGCGGTCCTATCAGTCTCTAAACAAGCCGAGATTGCTGCGGCTGATGCGGAAGAGCTGGAGGATAATGCACTGTCTTGCGAGTGGTGTTTGCTAAAAGTATAATTTGTGTTTCATTCATAAGAATACACCACTATTTTTCTTGCCACATCCTCCTTTGACTCAAGGCCACCTATGTATACCACGTTTCACGAATAAAATTGACACCATAGATGGTGGCCGCCATTATCTCGAATTCGCACACTCGATCTGCGCAAAGGATGCCACCCTCTCACAAATATTTGGTGGGTGCGTACATTTCCGAGTCGCGACTGGGGCGCTGCAACCAAAAACGTAGTCCTTCCTGACGTAAGATAGCACACTCTTTGTTCTCCTGGAAGTCCTAATCTAAGCTGTTTTCTTCTTTTAGTTTTATTAGAGACCAAAATATCAGTTCTGACGGTCATTTGCCAGCACAAAAGAGCTTCTTGCCACTGACCTTGCGAATAATCTCATAAATGTAGTCATAGATAATAAAGATGTATCTTTAACAAACAATCCGGGCCTTACTTTTGTCCCGTGCCACACGGCAGCAGGTGTTGCTGGTCGAGCTGAACGACTCTGAACCTCGAAAAGACGAGTCGCATGTGTACAAAATCGTAAATTACAGCCACCGTATCTTGCCCCGAAGTTATGACAAATTTGGATGGCAGTCGCAGTCATAGCTATGGAAAGTAAGCAAAAGCATTTGTTTATGCCTCCGGGTACGATGAAACTTTAGAGGTGAATGGGTAGAAACGTTCACAAAGCCTGAAGGACCTGATAAATATGCCGGGAAAGTCTGGAGTTGGTTTTAGGTCTAGTGAAATCTTTCAAGATTTAAGTTTCAAGTTTGTTTATTTAGGCGAAAGCCAACCACATACAATATAATGTCATATCAGTTCAAAAGGATGAATGAAAGGAATAAAACAACATAATTATATGCACACCTGTCACTTACAATATTAGTAACTGACATCTCTGTCTCTCTCTCCTTCACTCTGTCTCACTCTGATTACTAACTTTCTCTCTCCCTATCTCACACTCGTTTTCGCTCTCACTTGCTCACTCTCCCCATCAACAATTTCAATTCCAACTTCCACAACATTCCAACAGATCAGACACACCTATGTATTCTTACAATTGCCATTATTTCTTATAATTTTCCCCTCCCTCTATAAACTAACAACCCTCCCCTCTGCCAGAAAGGGAACTAACACTTGTGTCATTTAGACTGATCGTATTCTCTTATTTGTCGATGCTTCCGCATAGGATGAAACTTTAGAGGTGAATGGGTGGAAACGTTCACAGAACCTGAAGACCTGACAAAAACTGCCGGGAAAGTCTCGAGTTGCTTTTTGGTCAAGCGAAATGATACCGAGAGGTATATCTGACACGTAGGAGAGATCTAAGGCAAACGTTGGTGTCGTTCATAGTACTTTAGTGTTTCCTTTGCAAGAGAAACTGATCTTCCCATTCTAGTTCGTTTAAGACAATGGCCCTACTGACATGTATGCAAACATAAAAATAGCTTTAGCAGATCTGTATATAAGAGACCTAAGATTGTCCAGTGAAGTTTTACTTATATATACAGCCCAAAGACACTGCCTGCATGAAGGATTGAGCTTTTGCTTGTCATTTCATAGCCAAACTGGTTTGCTTGGTTTGCTATTTGGTATAATCACGAGCTTGCATTTAGTATGAGTGACTTGTACATGTTTGAATTCTCTTATGCTTTCTTGTACTCTGTTGCACATGGCATTAGCATTAAACCGTGGTAGCTTTGACATTCTTTCTAGTGGATAGTCAGAGCATCTTTCATGATGCTCTTTTGTGTACGATTTGTGAAACTCATGCATGTCAGAGTTCTCAAGAACCTCTAAATCGTTTGTATTTAAGATAGGCGTTTTTGTAGAACTTTTATTAGCACAATGTCTGTTGACTTCAAAAGCATATCATCCATAATTATATGGTAAGCCCATTTTCCATGTTGTATCAGTGCTGCATAATACGCTGTGTGTTGAGTTTACATGTACTGCAGCCTGATTACATGCCTTGCTATTATTTCCTTTATAGCTTTTAAACTAGTCTTGTCTGTGCAGGTTAGACTGAGCTGGTCTCAGGTTTAGCGGGTCACCGGCAACTGTTGTATCGTCCCGCTCCTGGAGGATTAATCAAGGTCGGCAACCTTATTTTTTTCGCTCTGTTGTTAGAGCTTCGTTATTGTGATCCAAAGCAGGACTGGTGACAGCGAATTTTAGTTTTCTTTATGCTGAATTACCCTTGCCTTGTCTATCGAGAAAGAGTAGCGAGGTGCTACCTCAAGCAGTCCTCAGCTCTGCGAGGCAGGTTTAGCATGTTTAAGAATCGCTCAGGAGGCATGCTTGTGACGTTCAAGTTTGATCTTTGGTTGTCGATGGGTTGTTTTCACGGTTCCATTGTAATTCGGCAATCAACACAGGAACGAAGAAAATCGAATTGCTCCCTAACTCTCACAAGGATGTGACCTCCAAGTTGGTAATCGTAATCATCATCTTTGTTTTAGGTTAAAGAAAGAGATGGAATATAAGAGATGATAAAATAAGCCATAGAGGAGATACACATAAGAAGACATCCCAGTAGCTGAAACTTCAGCTTTTCATTACTTTCGCTTCCATACGGATTAAGTAAGTTTATAGGCCGGTCAAACTGACATGTGCCATGGTCGCAAAACACCAAAGCAGTGGGCAAAAATGGTGGGTGTCCACGCGGCAATGGGCGTGCTTAATGGAAAACAAAAGAGTATCGTGGCACAATGCTGAATGAATGCGTCAGTCGTTTCAAACCGGGTTTTCAACAAAACTAAACTAGTCTAATCCATCCCTGATATTCACTGTTTAATATATTAGAAAGCATGAAATAATTACTTCTTTTTGTTTGTCGCGTCACTGTCGATGAAGAGGGCCCTCATCCTTTTGGTAGTATCTCTGAACTCTTTTTTGAAACTGTCAGTCTTTTTCAGCATGAATATCAAGTCTGGGGCACATACTAGAGATGAAAACATTTTCAGTGACTGTTCAAGGACTGTACCAAATAGCTGACTTTCGCGTCTGTCATTGAGAACAGCCAGTTACGTAAAGAGGATTAATATACCCGTAAGAAAATACATAAAAACATCGTAAAAATAGTAATTCTACTACAGTATTCTGGATTTCTGGCTGCAAGACTAAAATTGACGTAATGAGAGTGGGTGGGAGGGGAAAGTTCCAGAGACAAGGATTGTACAATAGAGATTTGTGCTCCAAAGAGGGGATCAGTCAGAGCTTCTATTATGACCACCATACAAGCGACTCACTCTTTCGAACTGGTTGCACGCTTAACATGCAACATCAATGACTCAGAAGCAATTAATGATTATCTTTTTTGTAACTTGATACATTCTGTTGACAGAATAAGGGTAGCTTGTACTTGGGAACATGTAAAACAAATTAAGTGTCAAGTCCTGTCTCGCCATATACCATCTTCCCCATCTCTCTCTCTCTCTCTCTCTCTTCCTGTCCCTGCTGGCTCCTGAAATCGCTTCCTCCCCTTTTCCCGGGTCCAGTATCACAATTTTCGCTTTCACATAATTTCAGCCAGTGTTTGTTTTTCCTGTTCTTTCTTAAAATTATTTTCTCTTATTACCGGATTACCCGACCTTCTGACTCTCCCTTCATCATCTTTTTCCTCCTCTTCTCTGCCTTTCTCCTACCCCCCCCCCCCCCCCCCCCCCCCCCCCCCCNACCCCAAATTTCCTTACGGTCTACTGCCGAAGCCCTGCGAAACATGCGAAGGATAATAGTGAAAGAAGGAAAAAGAGAGGAATTATGGATACGTCCGAAAGAATGAATGAAATTTAGGAGGAGGGAGTATAGGGAGGATGGAGAAAAAATCATGAGCGAAAAAAGACAGGAAGAAAGAAAAAAACATATCGAAGGGAAACTGAAAAAGAATGGTAATCATACATCTATCTACAGTATATCAATTATGGGAATATCAGACCTACACACGCGTGTAAATCTGAAGTATCCCTAATATGCAAGTCTGATTGGACGAAAAAGTCTTAACACCCTGCCAAGGAAGGGTTTTAAGGACTATTGTGCAATCCTTGGCAGAGCAATATATTATCATCAATTCTGTCACAGAAGGTAACATGTGGGAGGATTTTTATCAGACATTTAACATTTTCATCATTGCGCTCAGTGCGCCGCACTGCGTGGGTCTTTGTTTTGCCCACCACGCGAGCTTGACCAGTGTGTAAAACGTGTAACAGCTGACCTAGTTTGCTGGCCAATTAGAGATATTTGTTCACACGAAATGGCTGCCGAAGTATCGCAGATTTGCATAGTGTTTTTTTTTTTTTGATGANNNNCCCCCCCCCCCCCCCCTTTCTTTTCACTATTTACGCACACACACACACACTAGCGAACACACACTTTTCGATCAGTCACTGGTACACATTTGTTAAGTTATTCCTGGCTGGAAAAGTTCACCTGCTAGTTTTACCCTTTGTAAATGGTTGTTTTACATTTTATTTAATCTAGGTTGTTACATTATCGAGAAGTGAAGGGATGAGTCGTGAGCTACCTGATGGCTTCCTCTTAACTCCTTATTCTCTCTAAGATTTCCTTCAGTTCTGTGTGTATTGCACAGTGTCGACCTGTGCACATCCCTGTCATGCAGGGTCTTGAGGGCTATTTCAGCCATAATAGTTTAGAGCGATTCCAGATTGGCACAGCATTCCTCAGTGTGACATTTACTTAATAGTAAACTGTATTTCTTGAAGGATCGGGATTAGCTATAAGGAATTGATAAGAGAACAAGAAAACATAACTTGTGATGACATCTGTCTGTCTGTCTGTCTGTCTGTCTGTCTGTCTGTCTGTCTGTCTGTCTGTCTGTCTGTCTGTCTGTCTGTGCGTGCCCCGCCTTCTCTTTCTCAGTTTTCTTTCTTTCTGTCTCCTTGTTTGTCTTCCACCTCGGCCATGTGTGCTTACCTTTCACATACTATCTCACTTAAGACTCAGTACATTGTTCTCGGAGAAGTGTTTCTCCCTGGTATTAAAGCGCAAGAATGATATGTCGTGCAATCTCACCGTCCTGTCGCCTTACATATGTTTCTAATATGCTCTCTCTCTCTCTCTCTCTCTCTCTCTCTCTCTCTCTCTCTCTCTCTCTCGCTTTCTAGTATGACCCATAAAGAGTTGCGATCATCATTGATTTTTGACGGTTGTGTGTCAAGCTTTCCCGCACGTTAGATTTTTCGGTGTGACGAGAGTGCGGTCGTGGGCCAGGCTAAGTCAATTCAGCTCAGATATAACAATGCTGAGGTTAGAGACGTTAGGCCTACCTTGTTGGGCTGAATGACTTTGGTGGACACTCGGAGACAAAAATCGGATTTCTTCGAAACTGTGGAAGTCTTAGCGCCTGTATTTTCATTTAAGAAAGTCTCGTTTGTTTTAGATATAAGATAAATGCAGTACTATTCCTAGTGGGACGTGCGTAGAACTAGTTCTAATCAGAGATGCAGTGGAATATCTGGTGCTTTTTTTCTTGGGAAACGGAGGGGAGGGGAGAGAAAGAGGGGAACTATTTAGAAATTGGAACTGTGAGGAATTAGAGTTGGTGAGGTGTGCAAGTAAGAGGCAGTTAAGAGATTTGCAACTAGTGGGTCATGTTTTTGAGTAGGAGGGACCAAATGTCTTTATGTTCCACAATAGTATATTTTAAGAAATACATGGACTGATGTTATGTTTAGGAAGGGGAAAAACTTGTTAAGGAGGAAAAAAATGTATCATTTAGGACTGCATAAGCAAACCCAAACAGAAGTTCCGGAGCATGATAAATGCAATGAAATGCGCAGAAGATTCAGTTAGGCTGCAAAATGCTTCTCATGGCATGCATGAAATATTGGACTCTATTCAAGTTATCTGCACGTTACTTAAAATTGTGTTCTACTGCGATTAGAACAAGCATTGCTTGTCTGGGGCAGATTTTGTCTGTAGCTCTGTTTATGACTGTCTGTCCAAGATTGAAAAACAAACAACGTGAAAGGGATCCAGGTATAACCAGTTGCTTCCCTTAAATTTTTGCATTTTCAAATGAAAAAAAAATGGCAGCGAAATTGTTTACAATAGGCTTTTCCAAATTGAAGGTATGAAGCATGGTCAGGTAAGGTGTCAAAGGAGTTAGTGAGTGGAAACCAACTCATAGATATTTTTTTATTCCTGAAAAGTACATATACATTTTAGTAACAATTAAAAAATTCGTTTGGCAATGATTTACAGCCCAACTGTGTTGTCATATTGCAAAAATGGGTATAATATAGGCTGCCTCTGCCTGTCTTCCAATTTAATCATGCGCAAATGTCAGCTTATGGGAAGTATTGATTAAATCTGACGTCTTGTCTAAACTCAGCCAATAAGATTAGGAAATTTATAGGTGATTTGAGGATTTGGATATATATAATATATTTCTGCCTAAGTAACATCTGTCACTGTCAAATTACTCTTGAGCAAATGTGATCATTTGTGACTCAGTTATCTAGCCATACGTCACATGTTGTTTGCATGACGGAAGGCCAGATAATATGTGCCTTGTGAGACTAACCTGCTAAGTCGAGAATGATCCCTGGTGATGTCAGTGAAGCGAATAAGGTGAATAAGTAGAAAAAGAATGTTTCTATTACATATGCGGCACAACGAGATAGTTCTTGTGACTTAAGTCTAAACAAGTTGGTGTAGCGTCCCAATATATGTGAATTTGAAATTTTTCAGTACCTTCAGAAATAAGTATTCTGCTTATAATAATTTTAATAAAATATAACAGATTTTCAGATTTATATCATGTTCCAGCCTGTGCAAATGCATGACTATGCCCGATGTGTCTGACGCCATCAGACGTTGTTGTCTTTACTTTTGTCCTGTTGCACAGTGCTTTCCTCAACAGCTGATATAATCAAAGTAGTATGGACTTAATACAGTAGAAAATAAATGTACCAGGAACTCCATGTAGATAGGCACATAACGAGTATCATCAGACCTATCATTCATACTTTTTATTTAGGTCCACGATATAATCTACGATACAGCTTGAAAGATAGACCTGGGTAATACACATCAATATTGGATTATGATGGTATTTACTGATTGGCAATCAAAAGGTACAGTGAGAATAATCTGATACTTGGTATCGGGATCAACATCGTGGTACTTTGGGTAACCCCAGGTGTTATATCCCGTCCACCTCAGCAGATGGCACAGCGTATGAAGGCTGATTGTTTCCGTCACTTTCTTATTCCATGCTCTCCATCAAGTTGCTGGAGATGATTATTAATGGCGGAACATTATTTGTCCCCTTTGTTCAGTTTAAGCTCGCCATCAGTCATGGCTCTTTCTGCCAGTGCGTCAGCCTTCTCATTTTCCTTGACGCCGCACGTTCCGGACAGTAAATCTATGTTAGGCCCATCAACCAAGAGGACACCAACCAGAATTCAGTCACTTTAGATGTGTCCATTGTCTTGAGCATGCTGTGGGGGTCTTTCTCTATATATGCGCCTTTGTTTGCTTGTGTTTCTCCACGCTACCGTAGTGCTGCAATTGCTGTCTCACTCCACCCTGTTACAGTGGCATAGGCACCACTCTGCTCTGCCGTGATTCTTCACCTACATCAGGCTTGAAATCCCAATTCACTTAATCCATCCTGATTGAACCGCCAATATATTCACGACGTGATCATTTCTTGTGAGTCGTTCTGTAGATGCCTGTCTTTCTTCTCCACCCTCCTGTATGCCCTTTCGCGGCGCTTGCGACCAAGGATGATGATCTCTTTTGAGGGAGGCCTTTGTGTCCTCTTCCATCCTGACCCACACTGACCCTTTGTTGATCTCATCCACCGGATGAACTTCTGAGATGGTTTTCTCTGCTGCAACAATCCATGTCATTCCCTTTCCGATTTTTCTGCCTTTGACTTCAATGACAGCAGGATGGAGAGTATGTGCCTCAGTTCTAGCCGCTGTAATATGCGCCTTCACTCTTGCCCTGGATTATTGTTGTTCCATCGATTTGAATCAAAGAATGAAACACATCGTGCTTTTGCCAGTGTCACGTGTGCATCCCAATGTCATCTCACACTGAGAATTGGCGAGTACCAGATGTCAAGGCCATAGTCGATAAGAGCATACCCAAAGAGTCTTTTCTAATCCGCGGCTGTCATTAGAGTTGCAAGTCCGGGATTAGCTTTCTCAGTGATAACGTCAACAGAGTATCTTCGGTCATAAATGATCCCCGGGTATTAATCGCATCATATTCTTTCATTAAACTGGACAGTCCTCATATACAATTGTATTGTTGAGGGAACACAAGATACAAAAAAAAGTTGAATGTTACAGCTTAACGCCTTGCTGCATGCACAGTAAAGAGTTCCTGTGTAGATCTGCGACATGATTGGAACTGCGTGACTACCACACTGCCTAGCTGAATGTAATATTGTTAATATTGATGATTTTAACTGAACATTATTTCTTTGTACCATATGACTGTAAGTAGTTACGAATCAATAATGAATGTTACAGTCGACTGAAATCAACTGAAATTCAGCCAAAAGAAGGACCATCCGTAAAAAAAAAAATAAATTATTAATATATAGGAACGTGTGAAGATTCATTGATGCGTGTCCGCTAATAAACACAACGAAAAGCCACAAATAGAGACTTAATGAGACTTAATCCGAGACTTAATGAGTTAGTAAAGTCCATATTCTCAAAGAATAATACGAGGTCAACTAGAAGAAGTTTCGCATTCTTCTTAAAACGACGAGTGCTAATAATAGTAATACTTTTCATGCATAAACTCTTTATTTAAAGTGTTGTTTTTTTTGTTGTTTTTTTGCTAATTTACTTTCTTGGCGGACATTGGTTGTAATTTTGGCCATATTTATAATCTCCTAGAATCTTCCAAAAACCCCAAAATAATTTCTCTGGATAAAGAATATCAGGGATGAGTATGTTCTCATATAAGTTGTTGTTGTTGTTGGTGTTGTTGTTGTTGTTGGTGGTGGTGGTGATGGTGAAGATGGTGATGATAAAGGTGCTGATGAAGGTGAAGATTGGTGGATAGGTCGTCGGTCGTTTGGCTGGTTGATTTACTTGAAAAGCAAGCTGTCGTATGACAGAAAGTCTCTGCACTAATGATTTATAGTGCATACGCCCCTTTCTGTCACAAGATCGCAGAATTGGAGTAAAAAATATGGAAAAGGTTGAGTGATAGAAACCAATGGATTTTAATGCGGTATCGATTAAGAGATGGTTCCAGTAATGGATCAAATGATTCACTATCGTCGCCAAGTATTGGCAGACTGCTTTTCTAGTTCCTAGTGTCTCCCCCTTGATAAGTAGAAAGGGAATATTACGACTGATACTCTCTGAAAGTAAGGGCGTACTTCTGTCTAGAATTACATATGTTAATCTGATCTTCGTCAAATGATAAAGACTGATAAAATGATAAAAACCACTCGCCTCGTCTTTATGCTTTGGTAGGCTTGATAGTGAATACTTGTGTTAGGTATTTGGCTGTACTTTCCTTTGAAATATGGAAATACATTGCCCTTCCCACTGCAGCTGTTACATTTTCTGTTGGTTATTGACATGTAAGAATGGTGTCCCATGTATAGAATCGACATTGCCGCACTCAGTGCTTGCGATGTCTTCTCCCACAAATCGCAGTGGACAACAGTAATGAGACATTGCATTGCAATGCAACTTTTGATCATTTTTTTTTCTTTCCAAGCAACGTTTGGTTTATGCTTAGTTTTGCGGAAGATATATGCTATTACGATTTGCACAGCTTGTCCTGTCACGCGACACTTACCTTCTTATACACGGTAATATTGTTATTTCAAGATTTGTCATGATCGTTGAGTCGTAAATGAGGTTGTATTGGGTTAGCAGGGATGACTTGTTACCTGAAAGATGTCCATCATAATATGAGAAGTAGCACTGTCAACTTTTTTGATGCTCATCATCTGTCAAACCTGAGGCCTGGATTTTAACAGCTTCACTTCAGGTGAATGTCTCTGGTAAGAGCTGTTTAGATTGTCACTGTGCAAGGGGATAGGCGGATCATTATTCAAGACATGGTTTTATCTTGCTCAGTTCTTTATCCTTTTCTTGCATCACAAGTCGCCGAATTCATTGTGCGAGGTAACTTTTATAACAATGCCGATGGCAACAAATGGGAAAGTGGAAACTACATTCCTCATGCTGATATGGAGTGTTCTTGCTGGTGAAACCAGGAGTATGATATGCCCATGCGCTAGTCCATGAATTTGCGAGGTCAGCAGCCCTTGTCCGTACAAAGTACGATAATGAAGGACCTTTACTCTCTGCCGTCGGCCATGTCCAAGCCTATAGCTTCAGATGTAGTCAAGCGCAGATCAGTGAGAACCAATGCTCATGCGCTCAACAGAAGATCATGGCCAATGACGCCAGGGTCGATCAAACAACAGCTCAAGGTGAGTAGTCAAGGCCATTATTTTTGCCTGTCTGCAGATTTTCCTCGGTCATGAAAAACATGTATGTGTAGCTTTCTGTGTTTCCTCTGGGCAGAGAGGTTATT
>JAWQUT010000041.1:2875032-2888134 GCA_033807755.1 Ellobium chinense
GATTGGGGGGGCGGGAAGGGAGTTTGGGATTGAGAGAAGGCGTGGATATCGTTGGATGAAGATAGGTAAATGTCGTCAGTTGTCAGTGTTACCAGCCGATAATCCATTCTGCCTCTGTATGCAGTCAAAGTCAGTGCTGCCAAATCTGCAGATGTATAGCAATGACGGAATGCCATAACTTAAAGTGTTAAGATCCTTTGTGCATCAGTCTTGGAAGTAGAACAATAAGTTACAGTGAGAAAACAGCAGCAAAACTATCGGAAATAAATGTAAAAAGCAAGTTTATTAGAAATTAGACCAAAGGTCAGTCAGGGTACATAATTATAATATGATATAATATGCAGTCATGAATATTCAGTCTCATTACATCCTCCCTGTGCCTGCCTGCCTGCCTGCCTGCCTACCTGCCTGCCTCCCTGGTCACATGCCCTAATCTAGCTGTCTCTTTCACGCACCACTTAACCTTGTCCCTTTCTCGTCCTTTGTATCCGTTAAAGCTCACAAAACGCCATCACAAAATTAATATTGACCCTCTCCCATCTTATTTCTTTTCCCTTCCACCCTTCTCTCTTTCTCTCTCTCACTCCCACATGCACACACACACATACAGACTCATCGTCCTTATGTTGTTACATGTCGTGTCTACTAACAATAATAGTGTACATATACTTGTATGTATCTTGACTACAAATGCTCGGACTCGTTTATAGTAATGCTACTCTTGTCTCCTAGTTTCTCACTCTCTTTTTTTTCACACACACACACACACACACACACACACACACACACACACACACACACACACACACACACACACACACAGAGAGAGAGAGAGAGAGAGAGAGAGAGAGATACGCATCTATAAAAATTTCTTGATGCATAATAGTCTAGATCTAATCTAGATGGGTACAAATCCGAAACTGACAAAATATGTCTGATATGTCAGCAACTAGCCAGTTGTCCTTTACATATACCTTCTTCTCGAAATTCTAGAAGAGCCGACAGCGGCGCTGATTGTCATGTGTTTGCAGATGCTGGTAGTCTCCCAGTTCTTAAAACCTAATAATTTGAGTCCGGACCTAGTTTCGTATGGATTGTCCCAAGGGAGCCAATTACAAGAGGAGTTGTCTTTTATTTGTATCCCGTATTTGTAGATTAACTGTGTTGTTAAGTGCCATGTACTTAATAAATTTTTGGGAGGAATACCTTGCTGTCGAGCGCCTTCCGTGTCGCACAGTCAATTCTGGTGAGGACCTGGCCTAATGCCCAGTTCTATATAGATAGCCAATCTGCTGGTCGCTGATTGTATGTAAACATTTGAGTCAGTTCTTGAAAGTCTGCTGAAAAAAAACCCAAAACTAACGTAATATTGGACTTTACAAATATGAAAGATAATGATTTCATTCACAGATGCAAGATTTCCATTCTGTAAATATAAAAATGCTCTATGGACAAACTTTCTTTTCAATATTCTGTGATGATGACCTTGAAATTTCTACCTATATACACTATCATGGGACACCAGTGTTAAGCACTCAGTAACAACTGCTTAAAGCTCCATTCTCCATCTAATGAAATTAAGAAGTTCAGCTCTCAAATGCATGATCTCTACAAATAGTCTAATTTGCAACTGAGCTGAGAAGTGTGTACCCTCAAAATCTTTTTAATGCGAGTGTCCCTAGGAGCTCTGAATAAAACCAACAAACTTTGGTACATGTGTGTGTGTGTGTGTGTGTGTGTGTGTGTGTGTGTGTGTGTGTGTGTGTGTGCGCGTGCGTGCGTGCGTGCGTACTTGGTTACACCCACTTTGTGACACAGCCCATTTCATGAATTGGGCAACTAGACTGCCCATTTTATGAGATGTCTAGCTTGCTCTCATTTCATGATATGACAAAGTTTTGTTTTTTTTTGCCACTTCGTGACATCCGCAGTGCTGTGTATTAGTTTAAAAATCTTATTCACAGTACAGTTTACTGCAAAACTAATGAAGTAAAGTGTGTGTAGACATTACCGTCCAAATGAGGCTAACGCTTCTTGTGTGACTGTAAATGAAACCAGAGACACAACAACGAACTTTGAGTAATATTTCAGATTAGTAACAACAACATATTGAACCACAGTATATGATTATCATTCTACTGTACAACTTTTGAGACCTTTGATGCTGTTATTGTTGTCTTTTTGTTCAAAGTGAAATAGTCCTGGCACAACTCTGCAAAGCAGACCTGCATAACACTCGTGAAAAATGTCATTTCATCGGATCAGGTTGTTTTGAGACTGTAGCCTTCTTTCCTACACCCAAGGCACAAAAAGGGCTCGCTAAAAGCTTTGGCCAAAAGGCCACCTTGAGCCAATGATACATGCCTTGGTGATTTCACCTCGCATTGACATGATGTTACCAAATTTGAGACCCGTACCCGAAATAAAAGGATGCGTATGTCTATACTGCACAAATCCACAAACAAACATCTACTCGTAAATTTCATTTTCATAATTACATAAACCTAGTCAGCAGTTGAGGTATACCGGCTTTGTTCAGAAAACCGGGAACATTGGTGAGGGGGGAAGGGGTGGTGGGATAAAATATTATGTACCATCTACATGCATTTTTATACTGATCTTTTGTTATAATCAGATCTGTCGCGGAGATTGGCCTAGTAATGCCAACTTGGCAACTCCGGTTATGCACTAATCGACTTTGTTGCTTTCAAAAATGACTTGTCAGCTAGATCTAGTCCTGCATTTATTGTTGCGTGACTGCAAATTCTCATTCCCTGAGTTCAATCCACGAAAGAGCTCCACATCCTCTCGGCCGCAAGAGGCCACTTGGGGCCAACAATGGACATTTCAAACGATCCTTTCTCATTAATTGCGGATGATTTGTCAACTTTCAGACCTTTGGTTAAGTGGTGGAAATTTCAAATCGGACAAGTCCACAAAACAAACACAGCCAGCGGCAGATTTTCATTAGGTCTTTTCTTTATATTTTAAGTACAGGATTTTATTTGAGCATAGCATCTAAGCCTTTATTATTTAGGCCTATTTCTAGAACATCTGTCCACGAAATTTACAATAAGAATTGAAAAAAAAAATTATCTTCTTAAAATGCAATGACCTATCCAAAAGAATTTTTGCATGAGACTTTTAGATAACTATACATGACTGTTTTTTTTCTTTTTTTCAACCACATAGTTTCAGTAATACAAAGATTCTTATTGGAAGACCGCGATGATCCGAAAAGTGATGCTGTATCATGCACGGCATTGGCATGACGTCATTACTTTTTGAGGTATTTGCAGCCAAATAATCATAATTATAAGGGGTGATATAAACATTACTCAGTACTTACCGTTTTCAAACTGCCCGGTTCGTAGTCTGAATTTATTTCAAACGAATGTGTAATAACCCACTGTCAATTCTGCTTGGGAAAAAATGCCACGGAAGGGACACTTTCTCGATGACTTGTTATATGTTATTTTTTAAAATTGTCATTAGTTTTCGACATTTAGCTTTTGCAATTTTCAAAACATCGGAAGTTTATTACGTCGTTTGAAATATGAGATATTAACTTGCACATAAAGAAACTGCAATACCGATTATTTAATAATTAAAAAAAAAAAGAAATAAAATATAGTGATGGCCAGTAAAACGCCGCCATGTATTTTAATTTCTCTGGTATTTTGAAACGGCCCCTTGAAGGTGTATTTCAGGTAATGTAAGCATGTCAATCTTTCTTTTGCCTACTTTTTCGAAAACGACAGAAAATTATGAAAATCTATCCTACTAGTAATTGATTAAAATTTCTTAAGGTGTTCTAATTAGGTATTGTTATTCTGAGAGTGCATGCAAAAAAATCAAAAGAAAATAATGAAAATTGCCAAAGTTATCGCAATTTTTCAATTCTACTTTCATCGTGAACATACTAACAATCCAACACTTTCGTTATGAATGCAACTAACAAGCATACTGCCGACGAATAGTGGTTTTATCATTTGCACTCCTTACTCTTTCCCTATTTGACTGACTGACTGACTGACTGACTGACTGACTGACTGACTGACTGACTGACTGACTGGCTGGCTGGCTGGCTGGCTGGCTGGCTGGCAGGCTGGCTGGCAGGCTGGCTGGCTGGCCGGCCGGGCAACTGACCCAAGGACCGACCGACCGACCGATTGACTGACTGACTGACTGACTGACTGATCCACTTGTTCGTTCATTCCTTGACTGGCTGACTCACTCTCTCTTCCTCAGGATCGAGAGAAGCAGGACCAGCTCAACGAAATCTTGACCCGCTACAACACCAGTGGCTTGCCTCCCTTGCCCGAACTACTAGCCTTTGGCCGACCTAAATTTGATGACTCCATGTGTGAGTTGGAGTCTCACTGGACCATGATTGTCACCGGATACCACGTAAGGAAGACGTGTGTATTGTTAACTCTACCACACATCTCCGTTATCTTTATACAGTGAAATAAATATGAAAGAAAGAAATAAAATGATATTTTGTGTTTGGGCCATTCGTAAAGTAAGCCTACACACACTCGAATATAGAGGAGGATAAGGGCTTCTGACATTGTTTGAAAGGAAAAAGAACGCATGCGTTTAGTGTGATAGTCTAGCTATACATTTCTTTGGATTCAAATTTTATCTCAATCGCTAAAGAGTATCAAAACGTGTTCACAGTACTCGGTAAAGACAGGAGGCAGGGTGTTAATCCGAATAATGTACATGAAATTTCGTTATGAATTCTCGGAACATCGATTTTGTAATAATTACAGTAACATGAGTTAGTAGTTAAACTGAGTCCTTGTGCATTAACAATGGAATCTCCTGCCTTCGTAAGAATTACATCGGTGCTGAATGCACCCTTAGTAGCGTTCAACATGCAGAGGTAATGCAATTCTTACGATTGTAAAAGGTCCCACCGTACATGCGCAAGCTCTCTGATTACGAAAATCTGGAACGTGTACGTGTATTAATTTTGGTACACTTTTTTATACTTTTTGATTTGGTCTCCTTGTGAGTTCCAGGAAGTTTTAGTCATTGTGACCATTTTTATTAATATACCCAGAACATGAAATACCAGAACATGACACGGATTGATGGAGGAACTAGCGGGCGAATGAGTGACTCATAATATCGACAGAATGAGCAAAGGAGCGAAAGAATGTGTGTATGAATGACCGAAGGAAAGAATATTATACAAGAAAATACAATGGACAGAAGATATCGAATAACATAAGTAAATAATGAAAAAAAATATAAATAAAAGGCAAAAAAATGTATGCTTTAACTACTTTAGAATTTTTTGAGCTTGGAATCCCATAAAAGGTCGTGTTTTGCTAGAAACGCTTTTAGGGATCTCTGCGCTGTGGTCTGTAATGGAACCGCTTTAGGTCTAATAACAATATTATTACAGTCAGTATAATTATGCATTTACTGTATATGTCAGGCCGGCGCTCTGCTATAGTTTATTCATTCCTCCTTAGTTGGCTGTATCTAGGCTGTTACGCTATTCTGTCACAGTTCATTCATGTAAGTAGGGTGTCACCTTAAATGTGGGATTCCTTTTTACAAGGAGTTAGAACGTCCCGAGTAAAGGCGATATAATGCGCCCTAATGAATTAAAGTTGCTGAAGTGAATCTGATGTCCTTGTCATAACTAGAGTAAAGAAGAGCAAACCTGAAGAATAATTTCGTCTTTTGTGGATTTTATGCAACGTCGTCTTTGATGAATGATTGCAAAGTAACATATAAAACCGAGGGTACTATTAATACACTTTGTTATGAAGGTCTTACGGCATTGTCATTTGTTGTTTTATGAAACCTCACTTATTCCGCAAATGCAGGAAAGCTCATTAAACACGAAAGCGCCTTATCCGAAATGTCGGTTAACTCTCATGAAAAACAAATCCACGTTCAAAGGTCCTTTTTATTCATAGTAAAATACTTTCAGTAACTCGATAACTAGTGTCAGGGAACCTTTGATAATACGACAGATAGGTTGTACTGGCGAGAGAGAAAAGTATGACGCAGAGAGGAAATAAAGAACCGCAATTTTCCATCTTCTTGTGCACTGGTGATCCGGACTGTGAAGATTACGTCTCCGCCAATACACAACACTTTCATCAGTGTCAAAGGGTCGGAGCCGTCACCGGAAAACAGTCTCACACGCGATCGTTCTCTATTGTCTTTCTTACGTTTGGCATATGGGCACCATCCTCTAATGATTTTATTGCCATTATGTATGATATAGTGTGTTGCGACTGGTTTTGTGTACTCAGTAAGTGTAAATATAGTTCGCGCGCTTTTTTGTTACATATTATTGCACCGCATTGATCATTTTTCTCATTTTCTCCGACACTGCACCTTCTCGGCCGTTACGAACAGGATGGCGAAGAGAAACGTTCCAGTTACTTGACTGTACAGTGCAACCGCTAAAAGAAGTTGACAAGACAACATGCTCAAAATCTGAAATTGCTCGAAAGCACAACATATGAAACATGACCTTCGCAGTCATTGCTAAGATTGTGGCCGTGGGGAAAATTCTGCATGCCAGACGGGTTGGGGGAGGGCCCCCCTCCCCAAACCCGCCGCCTGTCCAGTCAATACTCCTGGGTGTCAATATGGACATAGCCGAAAACTTTGTCCTCATAGTATACAATCCTTTCCCTGGAGAAAGAAATTTGAATGCTTTGTAGTCCACAAACTGGAATAACTTGAGTAATTACCTCCGACCTATGACGCTCTGATTCAGCATTTATTAAGATATCAGTACCGAATCAAAATAAGTATTCAGCTATCACCTGAAACATTGGGGTGGACAAAAGGCGAAGGTAATGTGCTCTTTCCTATTTGGATGTAAATCCAGCGAATACCCAAAGTCTGGGCAGAATTATCATTTGCAGCTGCAAAACTGGTAAGCGTGCATGCAACAAGTTCAGATGCCATGCATTGTCGCATGCATTTATAAACAGTGCTGCACGAACCCAAATAATCATATTTTCTTGGAAGAAAATAACAGTGTTAATGAAAGCGATGGATACCAATTACCAGGAACCTAAACTGCCTACTGCCTCCAGTTTTGGAGAGTAACTCTTATAACTATTATAAGATTGACGATTCAGATTCTCTTTTCACTACATTAATCCTTGCAAGCTGGAATATCATTGGATGGTCCATTTTAGATTGGAGTTCCCCACTGAAATTATGATACTGCAAGTAGGGTAAGGTTCTAAACGCATGAGAGAAAAAAATGCATGAATCGTTGCAAGAAGGCTGCATTGTAAATTGCAGATACAACTTGTACGGTTGTTCATTTTGTTATAGATAGATAGATAGATAGATAGATAGATAGATAGATAGATAGATAGATAGATAGATGGATGGATGGATGCATGGATGCATGGATGCATGGATGGATGGATGGATGGATGGATAGATAGATAGATAGATAGGTAGGTAGATTGATTGATTGATTGAATGATTGATTGATTGATGTTTAGAGGACTCGGGGTCTCCGAGGTGACTATGTAGGGGTTTTTGGCCTTCAGTCTATTGATATCAATAAGATGATAAGCAGCTCATGAATTTCGGCAAACCAGTTTCCTTCCACGTCAGTTGTATAGACAGCATGCACGTTTTGGGCAAAACCCGAAATAAGGATAAAGCTGAAATCATGTAGCTTATATAAGATAAACTCGATAAATCGCTACCAAAGATCTTAAAACTATGTATCACAAGAGAAAAATTGATAATGCCCCTGTGTAAAATGTTTGTTTCATTGGAGCTAATTGGAAGAAAGACATCATAGAATACTTTCACCAAATTTGATGACGAGGATTATAGACATTTTTTAAAAAAAATTTCTCCTTTTTTTTTCCTACCTGTCGTCGATCCTTCTTTGCCAGATAGGCGATTCGTTGCATCTACAAACTGGCTGCATATATCCCAACAGTATGGCTGTCTGAGAGCATGTTAACACATAAATGTGTGTGTTTTCTTAAGTGTACACGCATCTGAAGAAGGAATTGATGGTGAATGCACTGTAAACATAAAAGGGTTCCCTCCTTTCTAAGGCAATCAAAGTCCCCAAAATTTAGGCATTTTTACTAAAGGACGGCGTCGTAATCATGTGACATATTCGCCAAATAAAGCTGTTATTATCATCATTATATCATTGACCTCATTAAAATGATTAATTTTAGATAAAATCTTTCAAGCGCTGAAGTGAACTCCTTAGAATTGTACGCATTGCAACATATTACGATTACACGTTTTAGTATTGCAAAATTCTTTCAGTGCAGTGAAATTTTGTGTCATTCAGTTTGTCAAATTTTCTCATGATGAGACTTCACGTATTGCCATCCTTCTCCTCCATTTTTTATTTTTTACTTTGCCGCCTTTGTATATTCTGGGGCATTCATATCCTCATTTTCATGGGTCTTATTAATATGAACAGTTAGATTAATTCCTCGTTCTACAAATAGGATTTTCATGAGCGAATAGAGAAGGAAAAACATCCTGACAGTGACAATGGCTTACTTGATGATGACAGCCAATGAGGGCAATAAGTTATTCTGAGCTGAGCTCGCACCGATCCGCACTGCAAATGCGTGCCCCGAGAACCGTTAACAAACTGACCTCGGCAACCTCTGGAAATCTAAATTTATTGATTGAAATGCAGTTTTTAAACTTCTCCTTTAGTTGACTTTATGCGATAGCGTCCCAGAGACAATCATTACAAAGCGGTGATGGTCATTCGATCGTAATAAGGAATTGAGTTGAGAAAGGCACCTGGCAATGACGTAAAGTGCCCTTTATATTGGGATAGATGATTTCATGGAGTTTGAGAGGGATGTAATTTCTCCTTATCGTCCTGACATTACACTGTCAGCTGTGTATTTTTGAATGCAAAATTGTTAAACTATGAGATCAGTACAACTGGTTCTTGATGACAAGCTAAGTTAGGTCTTTTTTTTATCAGCAAGCTCAGACTGAAAGTTCTTGAAAAGGCATGCCATTAACTGAAAAACAACAGCAGGACGTACTTGGAAGTGCTATTCCACAAATTAAGGTTGTTAATTTACTAGTACTAGGAAATTCTTTAGATACTCCAGTGCTTTGTAAATCATCCTTTCCTCATCATTCTTATACCCTCTGTTTGGCAGACATTGACCAAGAAACAACAGGAACATCAAGAGGCTGTGTGGGAGTTGTTAGGAACAGAAGTGTCTTACATCAGACAGATACGGGTTATAATTGATGTAAGTAAAGATTATTCTCATGAGCTAAGTGTCTCATATCTTCAACATTATTGCATTTATTATACATTAGCGGTTTTATGCATAATGCTGTCCAACTATAAGCCCTGGTGGTAACTACAGGAAACGTCATTGATGTTTTTGGGGGTCTCCCGTAATTACCGCCAGCGTGCAAAATCAGACAGCATTGTGCATACTACAGTATACGGCCCTGGATGTAATCACAAAGATGTACATCTTTTGACTGCAGTATCTTATGTGATGTGTGATCTGCGGACTGTGCCTACAAAAACTCGTAGACTTGCTTTAAGTGTTATTTTCCTACTTTTAAAGTTTCAAAATAGTCCCTGTGGAAATCAGTACAATGATTTCAGTGTGGCCTTCAAGTCTAGAACTTCCCTGGAACTACTGTATGTTTGTGTCAGCCTGTCAAAGCTCATAATCCACTTTCATCGGCTGCATTTCCTCTATCATCCCAAAGCTGCTACATGTCAATGAATTTTAATCTTTAGGAAGATAAATAAATCATGACATGGAACTAGATTTGCAGGTCAGCTTTTGGTGTTGACTGTTATTGTAAGGTCCTGAGGCGGTTACGCGAAGATGATGGAGAGAAGCGGTCAGCAAAGTGGAGCACAATGGCGGCATGTCGTTGGAGCCCTTGGCGCTAAGAAACCACCTGTCACCCTACACCTTTCTCTTTCAGTTATAACACACTGATAATTAATCAACAAAATGAAAACCACGTTTGTTTCAGTCGTAAAAAACAAAAGTAACAAATCAAGTGATTTCTATAAAATGCCTGTACTTCCTAACCTTAATAGTCTTGCGCGCAGTGCGTTACTAGCCAGCAGCAAAACCAAAAAAAAGTTAAGCCGCATGGCAGAGCAACAAGTGGCAGTGCCAAACAAGTTGTAACAAGTTTTAACAAATTTTATTATTCATGTCCAGACCGTGCTTAATGGTGTGAGTGCGGTCAAAATTACATTAATATTGAAAAAAAAAAGAAATATGTATAATGTACTTTCAAGTAGTAAGAAATACAGATGTGACGCTCGCAAGTGCCGGTCATCTTGTATATGTAACCAAGGTTTTTAATTATAGGTTTTTTGTAATAATCATAATGAATCTAGATATTCTTTCAAGCGTGTTCTTTGCTGCTCTTCTAAAGAGATCTTTTGTCTCATGCATGTTTGGCCTTTTATTAATGAAACAATAAGAAACAAGCGACACAACCTGTCTAATACCAGCTAAACAGCCTCTTCTGAATTTAATAGTCAAGAATTAGGCTGGGGCCAGAGGCTTCGTTGGCACTAGGAGAATCAGGAAAATAGATGTTTTGGTTGGAAACATGTATTGATCTAGGGTCAGGACAGGTACGGGAAGCTCGACGTTACTAGATCTACTATTATTCTCTTCTCATAATTCCACATTCTAATACACCAAAAAATGTTTTATCATAGTTCAGCCAGAGTCTTCATAAATTCTGAAACAATGTGTAAATCATAACATACTGTAGTTTACGAAATCTCTGAAATTTGGAAGTGGCAACATTTTTAGAAACGGAAAAAATGTTTTATCACGGTCCAAGAAAAGTTTTCCTAAACTGTTTACGTGCGTAATCGTATTTTTTTTTCTCTAAAGTCATATGATACCATACTTTACGAAATCTGTGAAACTCAAAAGTCACGACATTCTGACACACGGATAAATATTTTTCGAAATGCAGAAAAGCATACAAAGTATATATCTATAGATCTACCTGTAATCTATGATTATGAAATCTTCCAATATTTCGGTATCAGTAAAAGCAGAAGAACCAGTGGTCGTCATGATGAACTATACTTGTAATGTCCACGGGACTGAAGATAAAGAGATTTCTGAATTTGAGGCCCAATTTAGCCTAACGCTTGCATCGTCATCCATCAAGCATGCAGAGAGCGCACTTTTAGGCTGCCATTTAAGGCAGGCCTGTTTGTTGTTAACATCGAAAGAGCAGGAAAATCAAAATAATCAGAACGATGCATAGACCAGTCATTCATACCAGTTCTGCAACACACAATACGCAGTGACAATATTCAGTAGAAAAAAAGCAAAACCTGTAAAATACGGGCAATGAAGTTAGAGGGAGAATGTATTCAAGATTCCTAAATGGAATTTTGGTCGACTGGGACTCTGTGTTTTAGGTTTTGTTTATTTCATGCTGAATGTTTTTGGTGTGTAGTTGTGCATTCTGTGTCTCAGAACTTGTGTGAAAGACTGGATTGTGCATCAATCTGATTATTTTAATGTTCCTAGTCTTTTAGTGACAATGTCCAACAGATTTGAAACCTTATATGACAGCCTAAAAATGAATTGATATGCGACTATGCAAGCTCTAAGCGAGATAAGGCTTAAAAGTATATTTCATCATGACGACCATTGACTTTTCAGATTTTGCAGATTCTGAAGTATTAAAGGATTTCATGAGCAAGGATTTCAGGTAGATCGGATCAAAGATTTCAGGTAGATCTGATCAAAGATTTCAGTTAGATCTAAGGATTAGCATTTCAGCAGTTTACGAAAACTCTTGGTAATCTGTGATAAAATATTTTATCGGTGGGTCAGAATGTTGTCACATCCAAGTTTCAGATATTTCAGAAACCACAGTGTGTCATTATTTAAAAATTCGTTCAAGGACCATGCTTTTCAATAGTTAACGAAATCTCTGCTTGGACTGTTACAAGCATTTTATAGCTGTGTCAGCATGTTATCATTTGTGAGTATCTAGATTTCATGAACTACAGTATGTCATAATTTAAGATTTTTTTACAAAGATTAAGCGTTTCAATAGCTATTATGAAACAGCAGTTTGTGTCAGACTATTGCTACTTCCAAGTTGCAGAGACTTTGCAGACTACAGTATGTGCGGTAAGTCATGATTCAAAAATTCTTTCAAGGAATACGCATTTCTAGAGTTAACGAAACCTCTGGTTGGACTGTGGTCAAACATTTTATCGGTGTCATCCTGTTATCATTTGCAGGTTTTAGAGATTCCATAAACTGTAGTATTTCGTTATTTAAGATTTTTTAATAAGGATTACGTGCTTCAATATTTTCCAAAAATTCTGGTTGGACTATGATAAAACATTGTATTTGTGTTTCAGAATGTTACCAACGTTCAGAGAAAGTACGGTGTATCATGATTTACGTTTTTTTTCCAAGGATTATGCATTTCAACAGTTCACGAATACTCTGGTTAATTTTGTTGGTGTGTCAGAATGTTGCCATTTAGACTATTTTTTTAAAATTACGCATTTCAACAGTTTACGAAAATTCTAGTTGTTTTATGTTAAGGATTTTTTTCAGTGTATCAGAGTGTTACCAGAGTGTTACAGAGATTCTGTAAATTACTAGCGACCAAATGTTGCCATGAGACATTAGGGTTTTGCAAAGATTTTTTCAGGTTACAATTATTATTCTTGTGAGTAAAATTGTCTGGTCTAGATCCATGGATTGTCCCAATTTTAGCATGTTCAAGTTTTCAACGATACTGGAAACAAGAGTAGTCAAGTAACGTCGGTGTTCAGCATTTAACAAGGACCATTGGATCTTAGCATTTCAGTTCTGTACACATAAGCCTGCCTCTGGCCATTCTACTGTTCTTGGTATTCTTCTTCTTCACAGTGAATGTCGTGAAGAAAGAGTCTAATACTGAGATGCAAGTGTTCCTCTCAATAGACTTGATTCCCTGATTCCCACTGAATTGAATGCAACAGATAACACATCTTCGTGAAAAAAAAAAAGCTATAGACTCAAGTTTCCATATTATTTCATGCTCCGGTGTCCATCCCCCCCCC